>JBBPBX010004279.1:0-46498 GCA_038048925.1 Garcialebias charrua | reverse complement strand
TTCAGTATATATATATATATATAATGTTTTTTAAAAGACTCCTTGTTTGTTATATTTTTGTTTGAGACATAAAAACTGCAATCAGACACTGTTCTTTATGACGGTGGAGCAGCATTGCTCCACCTTCAGCTTGATACTCAGTAACTCTCCTCTGTGTTGTCTCATGCCTGGATGCCTTTCATTGTGTCTTTCTAATTACTCTCGGACTTCCAGACAGTGTCTGGTCGTTGTAGTACAAGGACAGTGACGGAGTGTCTCTCTGCCTGCAGTGTCACGTGCCTCTCAAAGAAACAGCACATCTCCTGGAATTTCATTTACTGTGGATTCTAATGGATTTCAGGACAGAAAATGAGGCGGTTTTAATTCACCCTGTGACAGAGACGGTGCATCTCAGAGTGGGGATTTAACAGCAGAGTTCAATTTTGTGAGCTAAATTAGGAAAAAATAACTGAGCTGAGAGTGGAAAAAGTAAACAGAGGCAAAAAGGTGTATTATATTTTTAAGATTGGATGCACATCTTAAGAAGTTAGTAGAGAGTTGTGGAGACTAAAGGAGACACTCAAGTGATGAAAAGACATTGCAGAAAAGTAAATGAAATAGCAGGCTGTGACAGAAACAACTAACAGCAGTTCCTCCAAAGCCTTCAAACAGTGATCGATTAAAAAGACAAAATGTGATGAAACGAGATGTGCATAAAGAATTAAAGTCCATCTAGGGTTAAGAGATTCATGACACAAGAAAAGGTTTGAGTCAGATCTGACACCGCTTCTAGCCGCGGCACACATCAGTGTCTGTCATAGATAACTGGAGGATCTCAGTGTGTCAGCCAGGCAGACAACCATGTGTCATCCACATACAACAGAAAAATAAATGATGTTTTGTTTGCAATAGTTTATAAAGTTTCAAAGTGCTTGCTTTTTCTATATGCTAGAAATTAAAATGCTTTGAATGAATACATTGTGCACAGGTCCAAATAGAGGCACCAGAAACATCAACAAGCCTCTATTGGTTTTAAGTCTGCGTGGAAATTTATCATGCACATACATATTTCTTTCTTC
Source organism: Garcialebias charrua (assembly GCA_038048925.1). Taxonomy (NCBI): domain Eukaryota; kingdom Metazoa; phylum Chordata; class Actinopteri; order Cyprinodontiformes; family Rivulidae; genus Garcialebias; species Garcialebias charrua. The sequence continues at coordinate 45,440 of JBBPBX010004279.1, read as the reverse complement.
AGACATTTCACCTTTTACCTGAGGACTTTTCTTAATTCAAACATAGAAGTGACGTTCCAAGCTCCAAGTTGAGTTGCTCCGTGTAACGAGCTGAAACTCACGTGCAAGTCACTCTCCCTCCTGAGGGTTGTTGGTGTTTTTGTTAGCCTGGTCAACAGGAGAGATGAGGTATGCGTGGAAGTACAAATGATGTGACATGGACTAAAGTTTTGATTTAAAACTGCATTTACCGGTATGTGCTGGAAAGTTGAAACTTGAGACATTTAAGTGGTCCATATTTGGCAGTACCAAACAGGTGAGGTTAAAGTTTGTCCCCAGTTTCGTCAATTCAAGAAGTAACGTCAGAGTCAGAGAATCTATTGTCATTTGCACCGCATGTGGTACATGTGAATCACATGTATGTGATGAAACGAGATGATGTACACAGGGTCCCAGTTACATCCAACAACAAAATGTAAGAGAAAAACAGTAATAATATCTAGGATATAACTAAGAAAAACATCAACTGGAAACAAACCAAGCACTAATGTAATAGAAAATCATCATTACAAACAGCAGCACGAACATGAGTCTGTATGAGCAGATGGTCACAGATGAACACAGCAACAAGAAAACAGATCAGCATCAGCCTGTTGCTAAAACAGCAACCTGCTGTTTTAATGACATAAAATTCACTTGAGAAGCTTTATTTTCCGGTAAATGGCACACAAAATATATATCTAAGATATTTTATTTATACTCGTTGCCATGGATACTTGTTGACTCAATTTAGAGATTATTTATTAATTTTTTGTTAAAAATAGAATTGATTGTTAGGATCAAGGGCAGCATGGTGGCTCAACTGGTAGAGCTGCTGCCTCACAGCGAGCAGGTCCCTGGTTGAAATCCTGGTCCAGGGATCATTCTGGGTTGAGTTTGCATGTTCTCTCCGTGCATGCGTGGGTTTTTCCAGAGTACTCCTGTTTCCTCCCACAGACTAAAATCATGCATGTTCGACTGATTGGTTACTCTAAATTGTCCCTAGGTGTGAGTGAGAGAGTGAATGGTTGTTTGTCTCTATGTGTCCCTGTTATGGACTTGCAACCTGTCCAGGGTGTACCCTGTCCCTCGCACAGTGATTGCTGGACATGGGCACCGGCAACCGCCCTGACCCAAAATGGAATAAGCAGGTAAAAGATAATGAATGGATGGATGGATGGATGTTAAGTTCAATAAGCAACAGTTGTGATGGAGGGCTACAGTATGTAGCTACGTATATTAAACAGCTACTAGAAATATTACGAAAATATACGATAATCCCATTAATCTATTTAGTTTTGTATAAACATTTCACTTTCATACAAGAATAAAGACCTTTTTTGAGGACTTAATCAATCAAGGCGTTTTTTCTTGTTTGTGTGTTCGATGATGACCCTAGCCCGTGTCTTTCAGATACAACAAAATATTTAAAACAGGTTGAAAGTGTCTTGGGTTAATGAAGTTCTGCTGTGTATCAGGCATGTTTAGTGGTCCAGAAATGACATAAAATCCTTTGGAGAGACGAGCTGCTAATAAGAGAGTTTCAGTAACAGGAAAGGAGATCAAGTTAGAGGGATTAGTGGTTAGTGTGTCAGTCAGGGACTTACAACTGGGCTCGACTGCTGTTATGTAAAGCACAGAGTACCGGTAACCTATAGCCATCTTGATCAGTTTAATATACACATGTGAAAAAAAAGGGTAAACCAAGTGTTGGCAGATGATGAAACACTGTGTTTCCTTATCTGTCAATTCCTTTTACTTTTTGGTACATCTGAACAGTTATCCAATGCTGAGAGGAAAAATAGTTTGCTTTGACAGATGTGGCTCTAATACCCACTTCTGCACATCTGTTTCTATGGCATATTGAGATAAGAGGCTTCAAGAAAATAAAACAACTACAGCCCTTCTTTATGCGTCTCATTCTTTGGGAACACCTAGTGTGAACCCAATTAATGCTTAATTAAGATGTTAAAAAATCTAAACGCTTATTGACTTGAGTATTTCTAATTTTTTTTCTAAAATTTTAGCTAGAATACAGAATTTAGAGATTGGTTGATAATTGTTCAGTATAGTAGGGTCTCCTCCAGGGGCGGCCGGCCAATAGGGGGTGCTAGGGCGCAGCCCCACTGGAACTTCTGGAGCTATTCACCATTTTACATTGAAGACCGACAGAAAAAAATAATAATAAAAATGAAATAACAAAATTAAAACATTTCGAAATATATGCATATATGTTTTTAGTTGTGTAGGATAAATATTTTATAAGTACTGTAATGATATAAGTACTGTAATGATGAGTTATATTGTTTGTTTCAAAAAACGTTTTCTGATTGGTGACGTATTTCCGGTCCTGGGGCGCAAGAATCTTATCCATACACTTTTGTTAAAAATGGCACATGCGCAGTTATTCCACGACGTTACAAAAGAATGGGAAGATGCTGGGCCATCCAGGTTTTTTTTGTCTTTAAAACATGCTTGTAGTCTAATGCTGGGTTCCCACCGAACGCGTCAAAATGCTCCCAACGCACTGCGTTTGCTGCTTGTCAACAGATGTCTGTTCACACAGAACGCGTCTGCAGATGCGCAGTGGGAGCAGCGTCTGGCTCCCTTCCCGGTCAGATTTGTTTTGTTTTTTGTACACCGGGCATAATGAAATCAGCTGTACGTGAGCCTCATTATTGCTTGAGTGGGTTTTCTACGAGCCGAGCTGCAGCTCCGAAAGTCTTTGTTGAGATTAAAACTTTTTTTTAATGTTTGGGGTGATCGTACGCTCGAGCAGACAGCGGCAACTGTAAAAATGCCAAGTTTCTTACCGGAGGCTGGTTTCTTCATGGAGGCTCGTTGGGGTAAGTTTAAAAAGTCCAAAAACAGTCCCGTCGTTGTTGCGTCATCACATAGCAGAGGCTCTCCCGATTGGTTGCTGCGATGCGTCGAGCAGCCAAAGTTCAAATGAATGAACTTTGGCTGCTCGACGCCTCGGCTGCTTTGGACGCGCGCGTGCGTGGGAAAGAACTGTCGCGCGCTGCCGGTCTGCTTGAAATGCTCAAGATGCGCCGCCCCTGGCCGCGCCGCCCTTGGCCGCACCGCCCCTGGCCGTGCCTCCCCTGGCCGTGCCTCCCCTGGCCGTGCCTCCCCTGGCCGCGCCGCCCCTGGCCGCGCCTCCACATAGATTTTGCATGTAAAGTGACAGTGTCGGCCACCTGAAACGCGTTCGGTGGGAACCCGGCATAAGTAGTTGATTGGATTTATTCATTGACAAATATAATTGTGTATCAAATTTAAAAATAAGTGTTTTTTTCTTCTGAGTTAGTACCTTTTTATTGACAACTAGATGGCGCCCTCCCATGAAAAAAATGACCAGCCGCCACTGGTCTCCTCCTTTCAGTATGCTGGTGAAGATTCTCAGTCGTCCAGGACATGATAAATCAAAAAGGCGTTCAATACAAGATCAACTGGACTTTATTTGTAACAGAAGACGTTTCGCTTCTCATCCGAGGAGCTTTATCAATTCAATGAACCAGACTGTGTGCGCGTGGATTTATAACAGGAGTCACGCACCAACATATGTAAATTGCAAGCTGAGGTAACACATACATGTAAATTGACAGATCACACCTTAACAGTAGGGAGTTCCCTTGAAGTCTCTGACAGAAGACACAACAACTGTATGTAAATTGACAAAAAACACCTCACAGCCCAACAACAGAGGTTTCTCAACAAACTTTGCTAGTCTAATTCACAGACAAGACACCTCTGCTCCCATCCGGTGTAAAACGTTTGTGAATCAGCCCCAAAACTGAGTTATAAGTCTTGGAAAGTTGAAATCTCAGACCTCCTCCTCTGTTAAGAGAAGGTTTTTCTCTCTTAACATAAACAGCTTCCTTCACACCTCTCTCAAACCATCTGTGTTCTCGGTCCAAAATTTGCACATTTTCATCCTCAAATGAGTGACCCTTGTCCGTGAGGTGGAGGTGAACAGCTGAGTTTTGTCCAGAGGAGGTTGCTCTCCTGTGTTGGGACATTCGTCTGTGAAGAGGCTGCTTAGTTTCTCCAATGTAACGGTCTGAGCAGACCTCGCTGCACTGGACTGCATACACCACACCACTCTGTTTGTGTGTGGGGGTTCTGTCCTTAGGGTGGACCAGCCTCTGTCTGAGAGTCCTGCTGGGTTTGAAATGTACTGGGATGTTGTGTTTGTTGAAAATCCTTCTGAAATTCTCTGAGACTCCAGCAACATAAGGAATGACAATGTTTTTCCGTCTGTTAGCATTTTTCTGTTGATTATTGTGTTTAGCAGATTTCCTCGCTGACTTGACAAAAGCCCAGTTGGGATATCCACATGTTTGCAGCGATTTGTTGATGTGTTTCTGTTCCTTTTCCTTCCCTTCTGTCCTTGTGGGGATGTGTTCTGCCCGATGCTGTAAGGTTCTGATGACAGAAAGTTTGTGCTCCAGTGGATGGTGAGAGTCAAACAGAAGATACTGGTCTGTGTGGGTTGGTTTTCTGTAAACTTCAATGTTGAGACTGTCCTCTCCCTCCATATGCACCAAACAGTCCAAAAAAGGCAGCTTGTTATCATTAGCATCCTCTCTGGTGAACTTGATGTTGTTATCAACCGAGTTAATGTGTCTGGTGAACGCTTCCACATCCCTGGCTTGGATTTTGACCCAGGTGTCATCCACATAACGGAACCAATGGCTTGGAGTTGTCCCCTCCTTTCAGTAAAGGCAGAACAAAAGCTGTTTTCCAAGCATTTGGAATGGTATTTTGGTGTATGGACAGATTAAATATGCAAGACACCGGTTCTGCTATGATTTGTGCAGCTAGCCTTAAGTGATAAAGAGGTAGGTCATCAGATTTTCTAGAATCCAGACCTTTTAATAGTTTATTAACTTCACTAACATAGAACAGTGAAAATGAGAAGGTGTGGTGTACTGGCGATTGACTTGTAGGCGAGATTTGATTTGTAGAAGTTTGGCTTGAGGGGGAGGTAGATCGTTTTCCATTAGTAACTGTGGCGAACAAGAAGCTGGAGGCAACAGAATGTCTGTTGAAACAATTTAGAATCTCATGCTTATCTGACATGGAGACAGTTAACAAGTAATTGCAGCAGTAGGTCAGATGAATGGGAGCTGCCAGAAAGTGATTTCATAGTTTTCCAGAATCTTTTAGGGTCATTTAGATCTTTGGTGGTCTGAGTTAAAAAGGAATTATGTTTTGCAACTTTAATGGAATTGTACAATGATTCTGTAGCTGAAAAAATTACAACCAACAAGTGTCTGAACCAGAAAGTCTTGTAGTTGCCCAAAGCTGATCTCTTCTGTGCAAGAGACCAACTAACTCAGAAGTAAACCAGGGGCTGTCTTGGCTTTTTATTCTGAACTGGCAAAAAGGATCATGTTTATTTACAAAGTAAATTAAACTATTATGAAAATACAAAGTATGTAGTTCCAAGCAAGGTTCACATAGTCAGTTAATAATGTACGATGCCAATCAAAATAGAGTAAGTTCCAGAGGAGGTCTTGTTCACTAAAATGCTTCATGTTCCTTTTTAGAATTATTCTAGGATTGGAACAAGGCATTTTAGTAACATTAATGGCACCAACAACACAGTGATCACTCATATCAACTGCAAAGTGTCAGGATTTACTCAGGAGGCAGGAGCAAACCCAATTGCAGACAAGGATGCAAGAGGTACAAAGTACAAAAATAGATATATTTAATGTTAATAAAGAAAAGAGCTGACATGGCAGTAAACTCACACTTAGAGAACTGGAACACGACAGGACACAACAAGGGAATACCCAACGATGATTCGACGAAGGACAAGACTAACAGACAGACTTATATACAGATAAGACAGGATGTAATAAGAAACCGCTGGGAACACAAGGAGGAATTTAATCTAGATTAATTAGACAAATGGGGTGCACAGACAAGGGATGTCTACTAGATGGAGCCATCCCTACACAAAGACACCCAAACCAAAAAAGTTATGAAGCATATTAAAGATAAAATTCAAATCAATTCAAACATACTTTATTTTTTCCCAGAGGGAAATTAAATGTTGTAACTCATCATCCTGGTTTCATTAAAGAGTTGTTATAGATGCTGATGGATGTGGGCAGAAAGGATCTTTTGTCTTTCAATGGATCTGAAGAAGCCCCTGACTGAAGAGATTCTGTTGTTGTATGACAGTCTGATGAAGAGGATGCTGAGGGTTGTCTATAATTTGCTTCATTTTATTGTAGGAGTTCTGCCCTGCACCCTGTCTCTCTCCTCTGCAACCTTAATTGAGACTAGCTGCAAATAATCACCACAGCCAGCACGAGGAGTATAAGAAGCTTCAGGAGCCATTCTGCAGGCGCTGGGACATTGCCTGCCAATGGTAGTTGTGTTCTAGCCAGTTTGTTTCTGATATCAACAGAAATTAATCTTACATATGTTTTTTGCGCCTTCCCAGAGTTTGGACTTTGCTGCCTTAAGCTCACTATGACTCTCTACTCCTCCTGCATCTCTACAGCTGTTTGTGCCTTCCACCACTTGCCATCTCTACATGCCGTTTATGTTGAAGACCTCTTGGATCAATACATCCTCGTTCCTCTCCATACTACTTCCAGTAAGATCTAAAATCCTCCATATTGCATTACCATCCACCTACGGACCATTAATCTTCCCTTCTGCTCTCCAGGTGATCCAGACTCAAAGTACTGACAACATTGTATTTATCATCATTGTAAATAAACACTGTAAACTGTTACTTGTGTCCTGGCCTCTGTTCAGTTCGGGTCTTTCGATTGGGTACACTCGTTATAACATTTATGAAGAATCCTTCTTTGTACAATCATCTCCAAAGGTTCTAGAGGAGTCCCCAGAACTGAGCCAGCCTTCTTTATGAGCTTCTTGATCTTTTTTTAAGTGACTTGCTCTGGTGCTGCTACTCCAGCAGATGATAGCGGAAGAGACGGCGCTCGCTACAACAGACTTATAGAAGATATGCAGCATCTTACTGCAAACATTGAAGGACTTCAGCTTCCTCAAGAAGTACAGTCTGCTCTATCACTTCTTGTTGATGGCTACACTGTTGCATTTCCAGTCCAGTCTGTTGTCCAGGTAAACCCCAAGGTATTCATATTTCCCCAACACGTCCACTTCTTCACTCATGATGAAAATAGAGTTGGACCTGTTCCTGTTTCTCCTGAAATCTACAATCATCTCCTTTATGTTATTCACATTCAAGATGATATTGTTTCCACACCATGCCACAAAGTGGTCCACCAGTTCCCTTTACTCAGCTTCTTGTCTAGCTCTGACACACCAGAACACTGCAGAGTCATCTGAATATCAAGAGGTTTAAAGTAGAAAATCTTCCTGGACATTTAGTATTTGGACGAGTGGATAACATGTAATGTAATGTACAAAGCAACATGTATCTGAGTTACATGCCAGAAAATAATAAATTAACCTAATAACTTTTCCTACAAATCCACAATATATACATGGACTCATTTCAAAACCATGAATGTGTCTTTGAATAAATTTTGGTTGTGATGGTGGCCAGTCTATATCTATGCCATTGTGCCTGGTTGTGGATGAAATTTCACTCACCAGTATTATCACCCTGCGCTGCCTCGGACAAGCAAAAAGAAGAAAAAAAAAAAAACGACCTCTATTCTTATGCACAGTAACTCCTACCCATAAAAAATCTTGCACCAAAAACATTTGGGTTTAATTAAATTCGCTGTTCAATTCTAGTCCAGAAAAACACTCATCTCAAAAATGATATTCACTGTTCACATCCCCCCAATGATTGAGGACATCAGCATACTGCTAGTTTCTTTACATTTGGACCCAAACAGCGTTCATAAGCTCACACAGGGACAAAAAGGATCAGTAACAATGCTTACAGTGTTTTATAGACCTTTTTAAAAAAGCTATTAAGTTGTTTCAGTGTGGAAAAAGTTGGGAAAAAAAATACCCATAATATTAATGACTCAGATTTCCAATGAATCACTCATGACAAAACACCGTGAGCTGTTAAAGTAGAGCTCCTGTAAGGAAAGTAGCTATATTCACTGTATATTTAAAGCTATTTTTTGGTGACATTAATGAAAAGTTAAAACTTAGTTTCACAAAGTTAAAAGATAATAATAAAAATCTAGTTGGATAAGGTAGTCAGAAAATGTAAGGACGCAGAAAGTACATTTCCATTACTGCTGTGGGAGTGATGAGACTGAGCGTTGAGATGATCCAGGACCAGACAGAAGAGAGAAGCAATCAGGCTCTGTTGACAAAGAGGTGAAAGCTCCATGATCCTGCTGAGATGAGAACACTGTTTGAACACACTGGGCAAGTTTACCCTGAACAGTGACAGCCTTGTGCCAATTCTTAAGTTGTTTACCTACAGTCTTATCATATATTATACTGGGAATTGACCTCCCCTGAAAAGGTTGGTCCAATCTCGGCTTAGCAACTGTAACCAAACAAAGGAGACCCAGAGGATTTCTGTGAGCCAAAGACTGACGAGTTCTTGTAAAACAATCTGCATTTAGATTGGAAATATGCATTTTTTTTATTATTGCACCCATAAGCTGCAAACTCAACATAATTTAGTTTTAGTTTACATTGAGATAAAAAAGGAAGTACTGTATATCTAAACATATCTAAAGTAAAAGCCTTTAATTCACAAAGTAATGAGGATTATCAGATTATCAATTCTTGTGTTTCACTCATCTTTACCAAACCTGTCATGACATTTAAAGATGAACTATGACAATAATGTATTGATCAATGATAGATTTTAAACTCTGAGTTAGCTGCCAGCAGGACGGTCTTTATTTTATTTTATTTTATTTTTATTTATACAGGTAGTCTCACTGATTTAGCTTCCAGCACGGTCCTGTTTTCTGCTTTAAAAAAAAACAAATAAAATAAAAAAATCCCTGGTTTTTAATTGTGGTTTAAAATTTCCAGTTATCTCTTGAAAGCGTAACTTGAAAAATACGTGAGGTACCAACTTCCATTTTGGTATGTGGCTACATCCAGGCATAAAAAAGTTTCCTATCAAAAACTGTGTTGCCATGTCAAAATCTAAGATGGACACTGTTTTATGTATAGAAACCAGCCAACTCAATAATTTTGAGGAAACTATACTTTATAGCTTTTTTATTATTTAAAATTAAGAACTATGTTCATATTGTTGTCCCTCTGTGCTGCTTGAGACAAAATAAACAAACAAACAAACAAACAAACAAACAAACAAACAAATAAATAAATGCAACGTTTATTCTGGTACACAGTGTAACAGCTGCCAACAACAAAATCTTGGAGCTGACATATAAATACAGTATATATTTTATTCTGCTTCTTTCAGCTTTATGAGAGTTAATGAAGCCCAGTTTTTGCTCTTAATCTGTAGGAAACAGGTCATTAGCATCAACAGGTCCACCATCAACATGTGGCATGGAGGCTGCACAGCTGCAGAAAGAAAAGCTCTGCAGAGAGTGGTGAAGGCTGCACAGAAGATGTTGGAGTCAGTCTCCCCACCATCACAGACATTCTACACCTCCAGATGCAGGAAGAGAGCCACCTGCATCATGAAGGACCACACTCACCCAGCACACACACTTTTTGCCCCACTCCCCTCAGGAAGGAGGTTGAGGAGCATTAAGTGTAGAACCACTAGACTGAGGAACAGCTTCTACCCTGAGGCTGTTAGACTCATGAATAAATAACCAGAATAATCACTGTGAAATATCACATCATGTTGCTGCTGATCTGTTTCATGTTGCTGCTGATCTGTTTCATGTTGCTGCTGATCTGTTTCATGTTGCTGCTGATCTGTTTCATGTTGCTGCTGATCTGTTTCATGTTGCTGCTGATCTGTTTCATGTTGCTGCTGATCTGTTTCATGTTGCTGCTGATCTGTTTCATGTTGCTGCTGATCTGTTTCATGTTGCTGCTGATCTGTTTCATGTTGCTGCTGATCTGTTTCATGTTGCTGCTGATCTGTTTCATGTTGCTGCTGATCTGTTTCATGTTGCTGCTGATCTGTTTCATGTTGCTGCTGATCTGTTTCATGTTGCTGCTGATCTGTTTCATGTTGCTGCTGATCTGTTTCATGTTGCTGCTGATCTGTTTCATGTTGCTGCTGATCTGTTTCATGTTGCTGCTGATCTGTTTCATGTTGCTGCTGATCTGTTTCATGTTGCTGCTGATCTGTTTCATGTTGCTGCTGATCTGTTTCATGTTGCTGCTGATCTGTTTCATGTTGCTGCTGATCTGTTTCATGTTGCTGCTGATCTGTTTCATGTTGCTGCTGATCTGTTTCATGTTGCTGCTGATCTGTTTCATGTTGCTGCTGATCTGTTTCATGTTGCTGCTGATCTGTTTCATGTTGCTGCTGATCTGTTTCATGTTGCTGCTGATCTGTTTCATGTTGCTGCTGATCTGTTTCATGTTGCTGCTGATCTGTTTCATGTTGCTGCTGATCTGTTTCATGTTGCTGCTGATCTGTTTCATGTTGCTGCTGATCTGTTTCATGTTGCTGCTGATCTGTTTCATGTTGCTGTGTTCATTCATACTCATCTGCTCACCCAAACTCAAGTTCGTGCTGCTGTTTGGCTTTTTTTTTTTAAACTAGTGCTTAGTGTATTTTTAGTTGATGTTTTTCTTAGTTCATATCTTAGATCTTATTACTGTTTTTCTTTTACTTTTTATTGCTGGATGTAACTGGGACCCTGTTTACACAATTTCGTGGTACATGTGGTGGAAAGACAAATAAAGAAACTGACTCTGACGGATTAATCGTGGCCAAACTTTTCAGATTAACTTTAAAATCATTAAAACACTCAGCAGACAAAAAAATGACTCATTCACTCTCAGATATTTTTGAGGGAACCTGGTTTTGATGGACATCTGCAGCTTGACAGAGACATCTGATCTACAAGTAATCACACTTTGCTCCATAGTGAAGCAGCAGGAAGTCTCGTGGCTCAGTCCAGGCTGTAGTTTGAAGGCTGAGTTATATTAGTCTGGCTGGTTGCCTCTTCAGCCTGAATTCTCATCTGAGTGAGCCGAGCAGAGCTCCAGGATGATTGCCTGGAACCGTTCAATTTACCTCTCTTCACACCTGATCCCATGGGCCGGTGAGGCTCAGGGTGCTGTACAAAACAAAAGTAGAGAGCCTTAACCCACCACATGAAACTAAGTGATTCAGCCACAAGTTATAATGTAATATAATGCATAATATAATAAAATAAATAAATAATAATAATAATTATTAAATGTAATATAATTTATCATAACTAGTCATGGGCACCGGCGACCCCCGTGACCCAAAAATGGAAGAAGCGGGTAAAAGATAATGGATGGATAATTTACTATAACACTTAAACTGAGAGGAAATGCTTCTTAGAATGGATGTAGGACATCCCAAAGGAACCAGATGATTTTCACAATTAGCTTCACACATCTTGCACGTACCAGAACCTTTGCAGAGGATAACACTGTAAAATATGTACAGGTATGTTCCCATCATCTTTGGAATTAAAAAGTGGAGGAAAACTACAATGTGATCAGGAAAATACTCCCACTAACTGAAATCATAGCGTGCACCCAAATGTCACTCAAAAGTCTCAAAAGTACGTTTGTACACTCATGATATTAATGAGGTTACTGGAAATGAGGGGATTTGATTGCATTTAATAAATATATGGGTTTTGTGCATGCGTATTCCCCCTGATCCCCTCCTGCAGCCACATTTTTACAGTAGCAGGTCTCTTCAGGTACGTCTCATGAGCACGGTACATCGGTCCACGGAATTCTTCATACTTCAAGACCAAACTGATTTTGCTACGTCAAGTTGAATAAAAGCTGCTTGTGTTCAAGGATCTTTAAATCAAACCAGAGGTTCTTCATTGGTTGGAAGTTGGGACTTTGACTGGAGCATCCCAAGACATTTACCTGTTCCCATGTTGTCGTCCAGCTGGGAGGTGAAACTTAATCCCGGACTCAAGTTCATGAAGACTCAACCATCTTTTCTTCAGTGCTGCCAGATTGGGTGGTTTACTGCCAGTAAGCAGCTTTCATTCTGATTTTGTGGTAAAATTGCTTTGAGGGTGTTTGGGGATAATTTGGGTGGATTTGGAGTCAGATCAGTGGTTTTTGAGTTAACCTATTCAAACACCAATCATCCTTCATTATTGGTTCATATGTACATATATTTACCTTGGCTTGTACTGATGTGCGTTCATGTGCAAACAGTAAATATAACAATATATTGATTGGGCGGGTTTTTGTGTGATGTGGTGGTTTTTAACAGATTTTTGAGCTGGAAAACCTTGACTCTATCTGGTTTTCTTCTAAATGTTTCATGATATTTGCTGTTAATCTTTCCTTTAGCTCAAATCAGTTTCCCTGTCCCTGCTATTGAAATACAACTCCAGAGTATGATGCTGCCACCACCATGCTTCCCTGTGGGCCTGGTATTCTCTGTAGTGTAACGTTTGAGCTGGACACATTGCTGACTTTGACAGGCAACATGTTCAATTCTGGCCTCATGTGAGCACAGTACCTTCTTCTACAGTCAGATTAAGAAATTTAAAATAGCCCCTTAAATGTTTATTTTTCTGACCTCTCTTCCATGAAGCTCAGCTCTGTGCAGTGTCTAGAGGTCATCTGGACAGGTAGTCCCATCTCTGCAGAAGAGCTCTCCAGCTCCATGACGGACATCTTTGGTTCTTCTCTGGTGGACGACCCGCTCATCAGATTTGTTGTGATCAGCATCATATTTGTATTTTCCATTTACAGTATTGGCACATTCTGGGACAACTATCGTTTTTCAGTTTTTACATTTCAGGATTACATAGAACATTTCTCATTTTTCATCAGTAATCTAGAATATTTTGTTTAGGTTCATTATTTATATTCAAATAAAAAATCTATTTTATCCCAGGTTGTAAGACAACAAAATAAAACAAATAGCAAACAAATGGACTCAGGCTATAACAGGCAATGCTTTTGCAGCTGTACAATCTGCACAGGAGCAATGAGGAAATTGCTGGAAAAGAGGATTTCTTGAGCATAACAATTTACTGTAATTAGTAATGGTGTTTAAAATGCTGCCAAACTCTGATGAAATTAATGAACAGAGCAAAATTTATGATGAAAAAGAAACTAATGAATTGAGAAAGGTTGATTAAAGGCAATGACAGGAAAATTCATGATGAAATTTATCATATCTACATTGTTTTTGTTCAATGAATTGAAATCTCTTAAATAAACAGCACTGATTTATTTTTCCCCTGATGTCAAAAAGACTCTTATGCTTTAAAAATGTATGTTTCATGTTCTCCCCATCTCCTGTGGTTTTTTATCCACCATGAGTCAAAACTCATGCAACAAGTGTTTGTGAGTGAGAACTAGGTCAATATGGCTGCTTTTGTAATCCAGAGCCATTCATCTCTTCTTCACTGGGAGCTGTTCAGTCCATTAAGACAGAAAATAAAAGGAATGGGTTCAGTCTGAATGTAACAGTTCTGCAGACACTATGGTGCTGAGCCAAGCTGCGAGGGAAGGATGGACTGAAATAAGAGGCATCATTATAAACTCTACACACACATGCATGATATTCTAATTGGTAACTCTACTGGCAGCACAGTGGCACAGCTGGTAGAGCTGCTGCCTCTCAGCAAGCATGTTGCCTGGGTTCAAATCCCAGTGCGGTGGCCTTTCTGGGTGGAGATTGCATGTTGTCTCCATGCATGCGTCGGTCTTCTCCAGGTACTCTGATTTCCTCACACAGTCCAAAAACATGCATGTTAGGCTGATTGGTAACTCTAAATTGTCTCTAGGTGTGAGTGAGAGAGTGAATGTTTTGTCTCGTTTGTTATGTGTCCCTGTGATTGACTGGAGACCTGTCCAGGGTGTTTCCCGCCTCTCGCACAGTGACAAGCTGGGTAGGGATGCACAATATTATCTGCATGTTATTGGTATCGGCCGATGTTAGCGTTAAATTTCAATAGCGGACATCGGCCATGTCATTAAAATAATTTGCCAATATAAAAGGTGCTGTTTTTGTAGCAGCGGCAGCTCAACGTGATGACATTAAAGCAGTAGCGCAGCACAATGATGTCACATGTGCCTACTTGATCTCACGGCGGAGAGGGAAATTCAAAATGTTGGAGGTGTGGAAGTTTTATTTTTCATTATTGAGGATGTCCGATTCTGAAGATTTGGTCTATGTTGAGCCTCGCTACATCTTTCCCAGTTGGAGATATTTTTCGGAAGTAACGTTACTGAGTTACCAGCCCTCATTTCCAATGTCACAAAGAAGCTAATAGCAGATTGCACGACTTGTTGGGTGAGTTTTACCACAGTCATGTGGACATCATGTTAGCCCCGTTAGCATGAAAAGTCTTACAGCACAATGGATAGACAAAAACTTTGAACTTAAAATGTCTGTCCTTCATGCACAGGAGTGCAGAGGATCCCACACTGCAGCTAGGAACCTGGAACAAGCCTCCACAAGTGAGACAGCATCGCAGGTGACTAATGCTAATAAATAACATTTAACACTTTTCATTTCATATGTTAAAGTGCTATGCATATCATATGGCTGTTACTGAATATATGTCACCAGCTCTTACAGCTGTTGCACAATTTTTGCAGCAAGTAAGCCTAAATAAGAGGAATATGTTCAGACAAAGGAACATATATAAAATATCGGTATCGGCATTGGTTATCAGCCAAATAAGTTTTAACATATCGGTAATCAGCCAAAAATCCAATATCGTGCATCCCTTTTTTTTTTTTTTCATTTATAGATGGCCTCCCTTCTCACCTTATAGCCATCCTCTCACTCCAATATGTATTTTCTATTTTTTTTTATAGAGAGAAAGAAAAGAGAAAGTAAGACAACAAAACAACAATTATCCACAAAAAGAGCACAAGGCAAACACACCCATATATCGTGCATCCCTAATCTCTGGACATGGGCACCAGTGACTCCCGTGACCCAAAATGGAAGAAGCTGGTAAAAGATAATGGATGGATGGATGGATTTCAGCCAAAAATCCAATATCATGCATCCCTATTAGCTGTACATGATCACCAGTGACCCCTGCGACCCAAAAAGGAAGAAGCAGGTAAAGATAATGGATGGATATATAGCTTTTGTTCCTGGGTGTAAGTGAGAGCATCATGGTTTTCTCGTTTGTTATATATATGTGTGTGTTATATCTATGCTAATATGTTATATCTATGCTATATCTATGTAATATTTATGTTATATATATGTCCAACCTGATTGCCAAGCGAGTCCTGAAGCATGAGTTCCTTTTCCTCTCCTCTTCCTCACACAGCGCTGTCTTCTTTGCTTAGTGGCAGAGAATCGGACTTGTTATCCGAAGGACCCAGGTTCGAACCCCGGCCACGGCACACACCTTGGGGTGTCTATGAGTGCACATCTATTTCCCCAGCTCCCCGAGCGCTGACTACGGCTGCTCACTGCACCACCTGGTGGTGGTTGGGTTAAATGCAGAGACCAATTTCGTCTGTCAAGTATGGGAAACATACACAGATGACAAATGTGACAAATTATTATTATTATTATACTCTAAAAGAGTAATCATCCTGCTGGGTTCAGTTTGGTTTCTGGATTCTGACACGATTGTGTCTCTGTGTCGAGTTGAACCCATAGGCAGGATGACAAGGAGGCTCCAGTAAAATAAGTAACACGTTTATTTAAATAATAAACAAAACAAAAAGCTGTCAAGGCAGCAACATTTACTTTAACATGGAGGAGACATAGAGGGATGATGAGCATGTAGCCTTAGACAGGACAATCTAGAGACAACTGACAAGACACCAAGGGGCTGAATATATACAGACACTGACAAGGTGAAATGACAGACACCTGTGGTGATTAGGATTATTAGACACATGTGTAACAGTGCTGGATTCACAGGAGGAGGATGGGCTGATGCACATGAGGGAAAACACAACATGCAGGACCAGACATGAGGTGAGCACCAAATGGACAGGCTTTAGTATGAATGGACCTGTAGCACATCACTTCTTTTTTCACCCAGAAGGTTTGGGCATGTGGTGAACAAAGCTGCAGCAAAATGAAAAAATTTCAGAAGGATGCATTGAACAGGGACAAGAGAGACTGGAGGAACCAGCATGCTGATTTTTTTATAAATTTAATTTAAAAAAAATGTTGGGTAGAAATTTCTGGTTTTGAGACTATTCTGAGTGGTGTGATGTGTCTGCTTTGAGATAATGAGAAAAAGCTTTTAGTTAAAGTGCTGATCAGAAACCTTGTCACATGAGCTCGTAGAGCTGTATCAATAAGGAGGGCAGTTTGGTCTGGAATCAAAATGTGTTTCCAGACATGTTCTACATGTCAGTTCTGCTGCACAGTCAAAACACACTGCCACATCTTGTTTTTATGCCACGGAAGGTTCAGACAAAGGGATGAGTTGCAATCCTGGGTGCGCTGGCGATGCGTGAACGTGGAACCTAGACATTTATCAAGTTGTTGGTATCTGTAAGAGTTAAAACACCTCCCGTTCACTCTTCTGCGATAAGCTGAGAAGGAGGGCAGAAAGGACAGTCACTTAAGCTGTCCTCATGTCAGGGACACTCTTTCAATGACACTACATATTATGAACAAAGATGATATAAGGAAGCCATTAACTATTTGTCAAATTGGAAATACTAGCATTCACCTTTACATGACTTATAACACAGCCTTGAGTTGATGACATCTCATGTGAGTAGCACCCTAACAACCCACAGGATGGTAAGACAAGAGGGTTATTTACATGGAGTTGAACGAGGAACAGAAGTAACTGGACAACACAGTTTATAAGCTGGGAGCTGCACGGTTTAGTTTCACATTAAGAAAGCTCCTCAAAGGGGAAGTCTTCAAGATGCTCTCCATCCTTTCTTGTTCTTCTCCTGCTTGTTCATGGGATTTGGTGCAATAGTGCAATCTAAGCTAACTAAAAAGAAACTTATACCTTCAAATCAACATGCCAGCACTACCTGAAAGACAAGATCCATACCAGAATGTCACTCACATGGTTCCCTTTTATTGCATCCAATTTACAAGTAGACACTTAATAAACAGAATGGCTACATTTGAAAATACTTCATACAACACGTTATCTTTTGAGAATTTGGAAATAGGTTACTTTGATCTTAATAGTTCAAAATTGTTACCATTGAACAGTTTTTCCAGCCTGCTAAACTCCTCACCATCTTTACTTCTGAGACGTGCAGCCTCTCTAAAATACTCTATCTATACCCGGCCCTCCTAATGACCTGTTGCTAGTAGTAGATTCACATCCAAAATTTCTTTTTAAATTCAGACACAAACAGTCAGAACGACAGACACAGACACAGACAGGCAGACAGATAGAGGGAGTTGTACTTTGTGCACCAGCACAGCAAATAGACAAACAAAATTACACGAGAAGTCAACTATATGACTGAATGTGTTTTATGTGGTGGGTGATAAAATAGCATTTTATTAGCCATAAACGCACCAAAGATAAAAACCCATAAAATGAAAGGAAGAAACAAAATCAGATGAAAACAGACACATTTTGTCATAGCAGCATTTTTCATAATTCCCTGCCTTTTCGGGAGCTGAGAGCTTCTTTTGTAGGAATTGACAAGGTCACAGTCCAACTGCCAAATATATCTGATATGCAGAAAGCTTACTGGAATATTTTGCCCATTATATGATCATCCTTTTAGCAAAGCAGAAATCAATCCATTTTAAAGCATCACAACAGAGGGTTGGGGACCACAGAAGTGAATAAATATGAGGGAAGGGCAGAGCAGATCAATGATGCGAGAAATGAGCCAATACCAGACTAACCTGAGTTCTGAACAGAAACAAAATACCACCAGCTATAAGAACATGAAGAAACTGGTAACTCAAGTCGTTTAAAAATAAATCCTCAATAAATAAATACATTTACTACAGAATTACTTTGAACAAGCCAATGGCGTTACTCAAATGCAACAAAGGCCAAAATGAATTGCTGTTGTCTTAAAATAACTCAAACCTCCGAAACTGCATTGTTCATGAACATACTATAACGTTGAGCTCAGATATCATTTGTTGACTGACCACTGAAGCATCATGATGGTTGTAGGCCTCTAAGCACTTCTTGTGATTTAATTATTTTGTTTTATTTCATTTATTTGATCTTTATTTTTCCAGGTAAAATGTTTGAGAACCAGTTCTCATTTACAAATATAGTTTTTTTCTTTGAGCTATTCCTAAGATTGAACTTAAATGTGTCATTTCTGCCAGAACCTTTCAGTGTAATCACCTCCTCTTCTTATTCATCTGCTCCTTGTAAGAGTTCCAGAGTTTTCTATTTACAGCTCTTCTACACCAGAGGACGCCAACAGATCTACACCTGAGGACTATTGGCAGTACATAAGGCAGTTGATGACCACAGTCTGGCGCTGGTGCATTATCTGCCTATCGGTAGTTGTGTTCCTGGCCTTTGTCTTTCTCCCAATGT
Source organism: Garcialebias charrua (assembly GCA_038048925.1). NCBI lineage: Eukaryota > Metazoa > Chordata > Actinopteri > Cyprinodontiformes > Rivulidae > Garcialebias > Garcialebias charrua. The sequence continues at coordinate 26,871 of JBBPBX010004279.1, read as the reverse complement.
TTTGTGAAAGACTCATTTTGATTCTCCTTTTTCTAGCTCGACTCTTGTGATCCTCCTGATCCTTGAACTTTCCTGATTGTCTCCTGAGCCTCCTTTTGATCTCTTCAGCCATTCATCGCTTTCCACCACTTGTCCACCGTTTGTATGAGACCTTTAGGAACCTTTTTGGATTTCGCCTCTGTGACAACTCTGCCTACATACAGTAAGGAATCTGCACTCCAAGACCAACTGTCCAGAAGAGTCATCAACTAATGTTGTTTCCTACTTTCCAGGGTTCCAGTTCCGCCTTACAGATTCTTCACACAGTTGATATTTATTCACTATCTGTAAATAAACACTGTTAAACTTTCTCCTGGCCCTGAAGTTGTTGTTCTGTTACATACTATCTGGGTATAGAGCCAAAACTTACACTCCTAAACCTTTAAGAAGAACAGAACGTTCTTGCTTCAACATTCAGCTCAGTACACCTAAGTAGGGGTGTAACAGCTAAAATCATGTTTCGGTTTGGTTGAGTTTCAAGGAGGGCTCGGTTCGGCTAATTTTCGCTACAAAAAAGGCCAAAATAAAGACTTATAAAATGTTTATTTTGAAAATATGCCAAGTAAGCAAGTTCAGTCATTACAGACTTCTCAGCTGGAGGTGATCTGGTAGATAAAGAAGACTCAGCTGCTATCATCCTCAGACTGCAAACAACACAGAGATTTTAAAAAATGTCAATATGATTATAATTTTAAATAAAAAGTTAATTAGATCACAATAATACAATAACAATACCTCTTCTTGCATAGTCATCATATGAGGCGGTTGAATATCCTCTCTCGCTCATCATCAACAGGGCAGGGCTTTAATATGGGGGCCGAGATGGTGTAGAGGCAGGGCAGCCAGTTCAGGACCCGAAAGTCCCAGGCTCAATCCCCGGTCACTGCATATTTAATGGTGTCTCTGGGCAGCACACCCTATCCCCAAAATGCCCCCTGGGTGCCCTCAATAGCTGCCCACTGCACCAACTGGGTGTGGAAACGTACAGTGATGGCATTATTATTATTATAAAATCTGGTGTCAGGCTTGTTGACGATCAGTTTTAGTTTTTTCATAAAGTGCTGTTATACAACTTTTGGGCTGAAGTGTTGACGTGATGGGATGTCGTAGGCAGCGGAGCTAAAGAACGTTAATCATAAGCTTAAAGCCGGCGCATCAACAATGTTCAGACATAGATCCATAGCTTAAAAAACTTCTACAGCTTGTGTTATTGCTTTGGACCGATCTGAATGACCTGATAAAGGTTGTTTAAATGCTGCTGTTATCGCTCTTTGCACCAAGCAACATTCACCTTCGGATGATGGTGTTTCAAGAGCGTTAACAAGTTAGACGTGTTGCCTGCGGCAGATCCAAACTCCGTGAAACAACGTCGACACACAGCTTTGGATTTGTTCACTTGTCTTTCAACAAGAAAGACATAATGTTCCCAAACAGGAGACCGCAACAAGATGGCTTGTTCGTTGCCTGCTAGGCTACTAATTTCTACGCGTGCTACAAGATAATAGCGCTGTGCTGAAACACGTGTAGGAACTTTAGTTCCGCGGTGCACAATCTCTCGTTAACAAAATTCAATGAGTGAAAAAATAACCAAAACGGTATACGCACGTGAACCGAACCGAACATGCTGTAACGAAACAGTTCAATACACCCATGTGTACCGTGACACCACTACACCTAAGTCAAGACTCACCTGTCTGTCCACTCTCCACCAACTTTCTCTTTGCCCTCCTCATTGTCCTCATCACACTTTCTCCTCACAGTTCTGAAACTCCTCTTCTCCTTGAACCTGTAAAAAAGATTCAAACTTTTCATTCCCCGAAGATCAGTTTTATTTTCCATGTGTAGTAAAATTTAATATTTTACTTACTCTTTCTTGTGCCCTTCCTCTGTGTTCAGCAACTTGGCTCCTGTTCTTAGAGGAGAATCTAAAAATCATAATAAGAGAGTTATAGACTATAGGAAGACAGCCAGGTGGCAGAGTGAAGACACACAAAATGTGTGCAGGAGAAAGAACCTGAGCAAATGCAAACTTCAAAGCTGTTATAACGTAAATTATAATTATAATATAATATTATAACATTATAATTTAAAGGGAGAATACATTTTTGTTAAACCTAAATACAGAACCAGTTTGAGGGGTCGGTCCACCTCCATTCAGGGAATTGGTTTGTGGAATGATTTGGATACTGAAATTAAAAATGCCACATCATTATTTACATTTAAGAATTTAATCAAAACCAAATTATTACAGAAATATATATGAATTAGTTTTTCGCGTGTCATTTTGTAATTCGATAATTAAGAGTTATTTTCTATTCTGTAACTTGTTGATGATTTTCTTTAACTGACTGTTAGAAAAAGGGGGCAGATATCATAAGATTTTCTCTTCATTCTGCCACCCTTCATTTTATTTCTGATATTGTATTGTCACATTTGTGATTTTTTTTGTGTGTGTTATATTTTAAAATGAATAAATTTAATTAATTTTTTTTAAAATGAACTGATAACTTGGTACATTTTGAGGTGAATCCACACGAGACAACTATGCCATCACTTTTTCTTGCCAGCATCCATTCACTGACAAAAAATAATTATTTACAGCAGTAAATGTATGTGCAGCATGAAGTCAGATGGTTGTGCTTCTGAGTTTGAAATCAGGCCTATCTCCAGCAGCACAGGTTCAATTCATGGACTGGCTGGCATGGATCCATCCTGCGTGACTCGGGTGTCCTGGATTTATTTGAGCTAAGTTGTAAAACAGTGATGGAAGTGGGGAGGAAATGTTGGCAGGTCAGCACCTTCAGTTCACTTTGACATTATCTGCTAACATTATTTATTGCTAATCATGAGCAAGACTGGAGCCATTCATCAATGTGGTCTGAATGGACCCATTTCCAAGGCAGATTGGTTTGGTCTTAAGACTGCTTTGAAACAGGAATGAAAACTTTCCATAACTTTTACCAAGTATAGATTTACAGTATTTTGCCTTTGTAGTTTTGTGTTTGCTTTACGTTCCTGCTGTAAAGTGGTGACCAGTTGATGGGGGAGTGTGTGAGTACTTTAGATCTTAAACAGTTCTGATACCAACAAGAATTTATTAATGGCTCTTTTACTAAGATCCAGTAATATTCATCAAAAGGAGACTTCCTGGTTGCTAATGCACGTCAATGTTTCATCTTCTGCAGAGGGATCAGTGGAAGTAGAGAACAGGTGTGAGCAGGTGCGCCGACAGGGTTTGATCTCTCCATCTCTGGCCTCGTTCATCTTTCTGTCATATCCAGCTGCAGTTCCTTGTCACCGCCTCATTGTCATTCAGAAGAGATGACTGTCCTCCATGTTTATTTATGGAGGGGCTTTCAAACTGATTGTCCTGTAAAGACGACCCACCGTCTCTTTGTCCGGGATAAAAGGCATCGGAACCAGCAATCATCTTGTCATAAAAAATGTAAGTATAAAGCTTTTAATAAATGAATTTAAAAAAAAGTATAATATTGTAAATATTTAATCATGTAAATCAAAATTTGATCCACAACACTTTTAAATAATAATAATAAAAAGTAATTTGTCTTTTTTTTTTTAAATTGGTCAGCTAGGCTTCATTAAAAACTCGTAAAATCACTGAAATCTGATTACTGAAGGTATAATCTATCTCACTAAGAATTTCTAAGTATTTTCTTCATTGTACTCTGGGCTACTCTCTTTTAATAGATGCACATTACAAACAGATCCAGTTCCTGTGAATTATTTTTCATTGATGTATTGGGTCTGTTCAACTAGCAGAGACTCCTTCTGCCACTTTAAGAGGACACTGGGGTTTCTTGGAGGAAACAATCAAAATGCTTTTTGAACATGAAATACAATAGGAAGAATAATTAAATGTGTTTTTTGTTCTTATGTTGTGTTTAAATCTTATACAGTTACTCCAGAAGGTTTTTGGACCCCAGGTTCAAATGCTCAGTACAGCAAACCAAATGTTTTTATTTTTACTTAAGATGGTACATTTATATTTTATGGTGTTTTATCCACTAGTACTTAACTTTACAACTACTGAGCCTTTCTTCTGACTGACAAGTGAAGAATTATGGGATTGTCTTAATTTCTTAAAGGATCTCTTGTTTTTAGGCAGCATGGTGGCGCAACTGGTAGAGCTGCTGCCTCTCAGCTAGAAGGTCCCCGGTTCAAATCTTGGTCTGGGTGCCTTTCTGGGTGGAGTTTGCATGTTCTCTCCGTGCTTGTGTGGGTTTGCTCCGGGTACTCCGGTTTCCTCCCACAGACCAAAAACATGTATGTTAGGCTGACTGGTAATGCCAAAATTGTCCCTAGGTGTGAGTGAGACAGTGAATGGTTGTTTGTCTCTATGTGGCCCTGTGATGGACTTGCGACCTGTCCAGGGTGAACCCCGCTCCTCGCACTGTGATTGCTGGATATGGGCACCGGCGACCTCCGTGACCCAAAATGGAAGAAGCTGGTAAAAGAAAATGGAGGGATCTCTTGTTTTACTGTCCAGCACATCACCCACTCATGGGGATTGTCCACACTAACATCTCTAACAGCTTTTGAGTGGCAGGGTTCAGGTCATTGTTCCCAGCTGTTCTTCACATAGCTGAAGCTCCTCCTGCTAACAAGGCTGAGTGGAACCAGAACCCAGCGCTGGAACATTGGTTAACCAGTGGTACTCAATCTACAGCCCTAGTAAGAGCCTTTCCTACGAAAGAATAACTAACATTTGCGTTTTCCTGGTGGTCCTTACAGCTCTTGACTCCTACTTTTGATCCTTGGGTCTTTTCCATCCAATCATCAAGCTTCGTGTGTCTCCTTGCCTGCACCTGAGTTCTTGCCTCTTGTGAACACTTGCCTTGGAGTTCTCAACTACAAGTCTGTCAATAACCAAAACTGAAATTGATCTTCTCAGCCTCACTGTCCGACCTGTTGCTCTCCAGCTGGTTTACTCACCTTCTTGCCTGATAACCCCCATTGTCCTCTTGGCCCTGGAATCATCTGCCCTACTCCAATAACACAAGAACAGCACAGTAAGAAAGATCATTCATAACTCTGATAAGAAATCAGCTTTGAAGAGTTACTGTACATCCACCATCTCCTGCCCTCCACAGATCCTCCCACTCCCCCAATGAACAAAGGTGGGCACAGACCGCTAGAGAGCGCTAAAGCGCTAATCCGCTTACAACGGACCTAAATTATTTGTCAGCGTTTTTGTGGTTTGACTAACTTTTATAATTCATAAGCGGATTTGTGCTATTTTTATTTAAAATGCAGTACCGCTAATAACTAATTATCTATCAGTAAAAACGAAAAAACTTATTTACAGGCTCTCGCTGGCTCTCGTAGCTGCTTTTTCCCCCATTGGTGCAAGTACACCGGGAGCAGAGAGGAGGGAGGGGGAGCAGCAGAGGGGAGAACAGACGCGGATCTACCATGTAGGCAAATGATGCCGTTGCTTGGGGCCCCAAATCAGCAGGGGCCCCAGCCCGCCCCGGCCAGTCACCTACATCACTAACATTGCTCATGCTTGTTAATGTACATTTAACATAAAAATAATTATAGTTACGATGAAAACGATCATTAAAAACGCAATACAAAAACCGGTCGATTTCTGTATCCCCCTACTAAAAATGGACTATTCCATCTTGACATCTTCCGGGTCAGAGGTGAACTCGGGGGCTAATTCTGTGGCTAGCTGGTTGCGCTCGGTGTGTTCATAAATCATGGGAGAACCCCGCTGTATCAAGCTAAATTAACGCGGCCGGAGGATTGTATTCTGTGTTTTGTGTCGACCACTCGACGGTGAGTCGTTCGTTTTATGTATTTGGGTTCCTTTTATGAAATAGAAATGCGGTGGCGAGTCTGGCGACACGNTACATTAGAAATTGGGCATGACCTTTGATACTGTGACCATGTTGAGCACAGACTACCTGCAGGGAGAGACACCAGATGTCAAGGAGACAGAAGTTGAGCAGCAATTGGCGATGACAGCTCATTCATCATGCCCAAGGTATCCGTGCCACTTAATAGAGTGCATTCTCCACACTAGACTGCTTCTACACCGATTAATTAAAAATGGGAACAGAGTGAGCTGCTTCAGTAACACACTCTTTTCATGTACTGTAGCTACTACAATAAAGCACACTTTTGGTGTTTCCTTTCATATTTGGTGAATGAAAAGTTGAATGGAGCTGTTAATTGAGAGGACACACTTTGATTCTTTGCTTTCTTCTCTGTTTTGTTCACAGTCTTTATGTGTTTGTGCATGAATAAAATGCAGGCTTGCTGTTCCCTGAAGACAAAGACTGTTCAGAAAAGTTTTCTAAACAGACTCACTCCCGGAGCTGGTTTTTCCACAGACAGCGATGGGACTTAAATCCATATAGCTAGGCTGTCCAAATACTAATGTGCAATCTGAGGTAAAATCTGAAGTGGGAAGACTACGGAAAATGTGTACTCAAGTACAAGTACTGCTACACTGCTTAAATTATACTAAATTACAAGTAAAAGTACTGGTGTAATAAAAATACTTAAGTAAAAGTACTCTTTTCAAAAACTACTCAGAGTATTAATGACTTTTTAACCAATTGATGTTTTGTTGTATTGTCTGTAGAAGGTATTCAGATTGATTTACTTTATATAATAGCAACATTCAAAGCACATTTCAACCTGGAGAGACTCACAAAACGTGAGAGAGAATACAATTAAAAGGTTTTATTGATTAGGGTTTCTTTGGCGCTCGGGCCCCGGCGGAGGGCATGCATGCCGGACTGCTGAGAGCTTGAATGTCCGGCATAGGGAGATAGATTCATGGATATCTCCCCCCCGGGACCCGAACCCGGGGGCGGAGTCGGGATCGCAGACGTCCAACCCATCCCACCGGTACGTGAACGACGGACAGCCAGCGGCCGTCGGCACCGGTCAACCCTGAGACAAACACCAGCGCAGAACTCCCATCCTGAGCAAGCACTAAGCGACAGTGGCAAGGAAAAACTCTCGAGAGAGGAAGAAACCTCCAGCAGAACCAGGCTCAGGACAAGCGGCCAGAGGAAAGGGACGCCTTATATCCAGATGGACAGTTTATGAGTGACTCGATGCAGCTGGGTGAGTCTTGACATTTTGAATTTGCGTCTTCGACTTCATTTCTCAGACGAACAATAAAGAACAATTACACTAAGGTCAAAAAAGGCGTTTAATACAGAAACAACTGGACTTTATTTGTAACAGAAAACGTTTCACTTCCCATCCGGGGAGCTTTATCAATTCAATGAAGCAGGCAGTGAGTGAGTGAAGTTATAAACAGGCTGAGATGACACGCACCAACCTATGTAAATTGAAAGCTAACACACACACATACTTGAGATAACTGTGACACATTCAAAGTTCAGTGTGTGGAAGCAGGGCTTACAGAAGACACACACACATCCTACTGTATGTTTTTTTTCATACATTTTTTCATATAGATTACAAACAAGGCTCCTCTGTTACCATGGGTGTGAGACACCTGGGAATCAACCCCAGGGCTGCACTATATGTTTTAGCCTCGTTTGTGAATTAGACTAACGAAGAGTTTGAGAGGCCCTTGCTGTTGAGGTGTGATTTTTCAATTTACATACAGTAGGATGTGTGTGGAACGGCTTTTCTAAGTTAACAGAGTCTAACCAGCTTTGCAGTGGTGGGCAATGCTAATTTAAAAATTAGTTCCACAATTTCTAAAACGCTTATTAATTTTTTTAGGTCCACAATTTCAAAAGCACAAATGTCTTATGAAAATTAGGGGAAGCTAATCTAATCCGCTATTTATATATTTATATATTATATATATATATATATATATATATTTATATATAGCCGGCAGCGTTATGCAAAATTTGCACTACACTGCCAACTGAAAAGTAACAAAAATGATCCTAAAAGGATGAAATTACAAAAATCAAAGGATTTATTTAATACTTTACGTACATATATTCTATTCGGCCACGAAATTAACAAAAAATAGAATGAACTTTTAATCCCTAAAACCACTTTTAAATCTCAAATACACGGGTGTGTCGCCACCGCATTTATACATAAAAGTAACCCAAATACATAAAACTAACGACTCACCGTCGAATGGTCGACACAAAACACACAATAAAATACTCCGGCCACGTTAATTTGGCTTGAAACAGCGGGGTTCTCTGCGGATTTATCCAAGAAACCCAGCACAACCAACCAGCTGGACACAGAGTTAGCGTCTATAGGTAGTCAACAGATTTAATGAAAAGTAACTAAAATACATAAAAATAACGACTCACCGTCGAATGGTCAACACAAAACACACAATAAAATCATCCGGCCACGTTAATTTGGCTTGAAACAGCGGGGTTCTCTGCGGATTTATCCAAGAAACCCAGCACAACCAACCAGCTGGACACAGAGTTAGCGTCTATAGGTAGTCAACAGATTTAATGAAAAGTAACTAAAATACATAAAAATAACGACTCACCGTCGAATGGTCAACACAAAACACACAATAAAATCATCCGGCCACGTTAATTTGGCTTGAAACAGCGGGGTTCTCTGCGGATTTATGAAGAGACCGAGCGCAGCCAGCTAGCCACAGAATTAGCCCCTGAGTTCACCTCTGACCCGGAAGATGTCAAGATGGAATAGTCCATTTTTAGTAGGGGGATAAAGAAATCGACCGTTTTTTTTATTGCGTATTTAATGATCGTTTTCATCGTAACTATAATTATTTTTATGTTAAATGTACATTAACAAGCAGGATCAATGTTAGGAATGTAGGTGACTGGCCGGGGCGCGGCGGGGCCGGGGCCCCATGCTGATGGGATCCCCAGGCAACGGCATCATTTACCTACATGGTAGATCCGAGTTATGGGCTGTTAGGTCCCTGTACGACCGGTGTCAGAGCTTGGTCCGCATCGCTGGCAGTAAGTCAGGCTCGTTTCCGGTGAGAGTTGGACTCCGCCAAGGTTGCCCTTTGTCACCGATTCTGTTTATAACTTTTATGGACAGAATTTCTAGGCGCAGCCAAGGTGTTGAGAGGATCCGTTTTGGTGGCCTTAGAATCGCTTCTCTGTTTTTTGCAGATGATGTGGTCCTATTGGCTTCATCAGCTCGTGATCTACAGCTTTCGCTGGAGCGGTTTGCAGCTGAATGTGATGCGGCCGGGATGAGGATCAGTTCCTCCAAATCCGAGGCCATGGTCTTGAGCCGGAAAAGGGTAGCGTGCCCTCTCCGGGTCGGGGAGGAGGTCCTTACCCAAGTGGAGGAGTTTAAGTAATCCCAAAGTCCAACTACAAACGTTGGGGTGACCGGGCCTTTTCTGTCGTTGCACCCAGTCTCTGGAATAAGCTACCTCTGGACTTGCGCTCCATCACTCATATGGAGTCTTTTAAATCTAATCTTAAAACCTTTTTATTCAGGCAGGCTTTTAATACCTAGTACAGTAGTTCTTTGACATTCTTGTTAGGTCTTAATTGTTGTTAGGTCTTAATTGTTTTTAATTTTTAACTGGCTGTTTTTTATTGTTATTTTTGATTGTTTGTTTTATTTCTGTATTGTTCAGCACTTTGTGCACCTTCTGGCTGCTGAAAAGGGCTCTATAAATAAAGATTGATTGATTGATTGATAAGTATCTCGGGATCTTGTTCACGAATGAGGGAAAACTGGAGCGTGAGATCGATAGGCGGATAGGTGCAGCGTCCGCAGTGAAGCGGGCGCTGTACCGGTCTGTCGTGGTGAAGAGAGAGCTGAGTCAAAAGGCAAAGCTCTCAATTTACCGATCGATCTACGTTCCCACCCTCATCTATGGTCATGAGCTTTGGGTTATGACCGAAAGAACAAGATCTCGGATACAAGCGGCTGAAATGAGTTTTCTCCGCAGGGTGGCTGGACTCTCCCTTAGAGATAGGGTGAGAAGCTCAGTCATCCGGGAGGGACTCGGAGTAGAGCCGCTGCTTCTCCACATCGAGAGGAGCCAGTTGAGGTGGCTCGGGCATCTGGTTAGGATGCCTCCTGGACGCCTCCCTGGTGAGGTGTTCCGGGCATGTCCCACCGGGAGGAGACCCAGAGGAAGACCCAGGATACGCTGGAGGGACTATGTTTCTCGGCTGGCCTGGGAACGCCTTGGGATTCCCCCAGAGGAGCTGCTCCAAGTGGCTGGGGAGAGGGAAGTCTGGGCCTCCCTACTTAGGCTGCTACCCCCGCGACCCGACCCCGGATAAGCGGAAGAAAATGGATGGATGGATGGATGGTAGATCCGAGTCTGTTCTCCGCTCTGCCCCCCTCCCCCCTCCAACCCTTCCTCCTCTCTGCTCTTTATGGTGGGGAAAAAGGTAAAACAAGCAGCATAAGAGCTTGTAAATAAGTTTATTGGTTTTTACTGATAGATAATTAGTTATTAGCGGTACTGCATTTTAAATAAAAATAGCACAAATCCGCTTATGAATTATAAAAGTTAGTCAATCCACAAAAACGCTGACAAAAAGTTTAGGTCCACTGTAAGCGGATTAGCGCTTTAGCGCTCCCTGGCGGTCTGGCGCCCACCTTTGCAGCTTTGTTTGGCTGTGAAGACTAGACCAGCACAGCTAAAAAGTCGTTCACATGCAGCAGAGGCAGGCAGAGCTGTGTTCAGCTTGAGAGAGAGCTTCTTAAAGGCTGAGAGGGAGAGCAGGAGCTCCATAGTGTCTGTAACACAAGCAAGATAACCATCAAGCTGTGAACTATGCAGCCTTCTGGATGGTTTGAATATTAATTCAGATTGCAGCTGTACTTAGTAGCGACATATCCGGTGTTTGTGTCTTCAGGGAACAACAAGCCTGCATCTTATTCATGCACAAACACATATGATTTTAAAAGTAGCAAAGTAGATTACATGGTCTAAATTGTACTTAAATGTGAGTAAAATTACATTTTTTGGCCTATAAGTCACTTTTTTCTTCTTCATGATTTACATGCACTGTGACTTATAGGCCGAAGCAACGTATTTATGGATTTTTTTTCCCATATTTATAAACCAATTCTTTGGCTGACATTATATATGACCGTTTTCATCCATTCTGACTGAAAAAAATTGAACAGTACCATTTTCAGCCACTAGATGTAGCAGAGTAGTAGTAATGTATGGCATGCCGTTGTATCATGTAATAGATAAACGTGGCTACTGGCTATAATAACAAATAAAAAAATGTTAAATGCAAAAACAACTGGACTTTATTTATTTTACAGTACAGTATTATAAAAAAATGTATATATTTTTTAATTTAATGAGATGCATTCGTAAGTCCGAAACGTCGTAAGTCGGGGGCGTCGTAAGTCAAGGACTACCTGTACTATACTTTATACTTTATTATTTTTGTCTTGAACTTTTTGAATTTACCATGTCCTAGGTGACTGAGAATCTTCACCAGCTATTGATGACACAATAGGCCTGCCATACTACAGTATTATAAAAAAAAAAATTAATATATATTTTTTTAAACGAGATTCATTCAACCTTTATTTATACAGGCTAGCCTCGTTGAGTCATGGGGACTCATTTACAAGAGGGACCTGTCTCACTCACACCAAACAACCATCCACACTCACACCTAGGGTCAATTTAGAGTCACCAATCAGCCTAACATGCATGTTTTGGTCTTGGTTTTGGAGATGCATTCGTAAGTCCGAAATGTCGTAAGTCGGGGGTGTTGTAAGTCGAGGAATACCTGTACTCCCACCTTCGTTCTACTCGCTGCTTGGATCAAGTTAAACCAGCTGCACTGCCCTGGCAAAATGCAGCTAATTTGACCATTAAAATGCATTTGTTAAGTAAAAGTTCAACCGAGACACAACTTTACTATAATTTTGAGCAAACAAATAATTGTTTTAGGTGTTTTTCTTGTTAAAATTCAAATAAATGAACAGCGTTCCTCATTACTCCCCCCCCCTCCCTCTGCGCATTCCCAGGAAGCGAATACAGCTGATTTGACCGTTAAAGTCTTTTATTAAGCAAACATTAGACTGAGACACACCTTTACTATAATTTTGAGCAAACAAATAAGTGTTAATCTTGTTAAATATTTGTTAAAGTCGTTTCGTGCACGCTCCCGCACCCGCCATTTGGTAGCCCATCGATTTTTGGCACAACACCGGCCCACGTTTCTAGGTCCGGCCCACATTTGCATGTTGTCAGCGATGACGCATAACAGATGTGACATATACAGCGAAGCGACATATTCATGTTTTTTCCCCCACTTTTTTTAGACTTATTTGGACTGATGCAACTCATAGGGCAGTGCGACGGGTATGGCGGAAAATCCGGTACACACTTGATTTGTGAATTCAAGTGTTGAAATGAAACAGGAAGGAGTACCCAAAAAATCTACTTAATTAAAGTAACGAGAGTATTTGTAATTTGTTACTTCCACCCCTGGGTAAAATTATTTGTTAGACTAGATTTATTTATTTATACCCAAAAGTAGATTTGGTTTGCAGTGGTACAAAGCATAGATCCATGCAAACACACACTGTAAAAAGTAAGAACAACAGTAGATAGTAGATACAAACTTCTTCCTGTGCAGCTCAGTGTACTGTAAAACAGCTCTGCAGGATGATTTATTTCTTCTACAGGCTTATGAGTTAGATGATATTGCTACAAGTACAATATATTTTGTATTAGTGTCACACCAACGAATGGGAGATACATCAGTCTAAATAAAACCATCATCAAGTCTGTGGTAAACACGACTTGATGATGGTTTTATGGTTTTATGATGGCACATGACAATCATCTCACAGCCAAGAAATATGTTGCTGATAAACCTCACAGGTCAAGTGAATTTTATTCAACTGTAAATCTCACACATTTTAGATGATTTGTGCAACAGAAATAAGACTGAAGCAGAGAATTTTACAATGGGATGTAAAACAATTCCCCCATTTGTTAATTTGTATGTTTTGTTGTCTTGCAATCTGAAATTACGTTTTTTTGATCGTCATGCGAGTTTAGGAGCTGACCCCAGGCTGCTCCTGTTGTTGACCTGTGGTTTGATGTTGCAACATGGCTGCTATAAAATGCTGTCATGTGCCAAACTGACAGTGACATTGAAGTAATTTAAAATAGAAAATGGGCTATACCCAAAACTGTTGGATAAAAACATATTTGCATTGTCTATTTACGGTACAACATACTTAAAAGGAGCCACACATGATGACAGGAGAAGATTTTAAACCAGTTTGCTTGCAAGGGCAGATGTTCACAACAGACTTACACAGATGTTTCATTGAAGCCAGGTCGCGAGGATCTGCACCGGACAGTGTACAAGAAGTGTTTTTATATACGCTTATCAGCATGACGACCTCTGCATCTCAGCTCACAGGAAGGCGTCAGGTGCCTGCAGACTCCTCTCTGAGAGGAAAACAACTCTCTGAACTCACACACATGGTTCAACATTAATTTAACATCAGCAATGATAAACATCCATAAACCTTTAGCTGATGTCTCCTGAGAAAAAAAACTTAAGAATTTCACACTTTGGGTATGAAACAGTATTTGTCAGCGTAGTTAGTCATTCTTGCAGACCACAGCGGTTGACACTTTCCAATTTTCCTAAAAGTGCATGTTCCACCAAATTCAACCTGAGATCTGACTAAATGCATTTACTTCAGTAGTGTCATCAGACTGTGCAGTGCTCAACATGTACAGGTGACAGACCGGCTGATAAAAGACAACAGGTATGAATTGGATGAGAGAGATGCCAGGATCAAAAATAGTTTTCAAAAGAACATTGCACCATGGCCTGACTTTGGGTAGTGACTGACAGAATCAGATCGTGGATGCAGGCGGTTGAAATGAAACAGGAAGGAGACCCTGGGGAAGACCCAGGACATGATGGTGTACGTGTCTCAGCTGGCCTGGGAACACCTTGTGAGACTGATTAGACGATACAGAAAACTATTCTTGTTGTTTTAAACTTCTTCCTGACTCTAGTTACTGGCTGGGAGCATATCAGAGCTCTGAAGGCATTCGAGTAAAAAAAGTATAAAGGTTTCAGATGTCTGCTTTAAGGTAACTTAACTGATTTAAAATTTTATTGAAGCTTTTGTCATTTTCCTTGAAGGCTTTTAGCTTTAACAAATCTTTTCAAAGGAGCGTTATGCAGTCAGCACATTGTTGCAAGTTATAATATTAAAAAATAAATCAACTTGCTTTGCTTTATTGATATCTTCTTCCGGTGATTTTTTTTTTTCTTTGTTGTTCTGCAGTTGCAGTTTCTGAGAACATATAATCCTGGCTGGCTTAGAGTGTCACTTGTTATTTTAATTTCTGTTCCAGAGATTTAGGCAGATTTGTATTACAACAGCACTGTCTGTACTTTATGATTCATGAGAAATTAATAAAACGAGAGAGTCTTGGTGTAAACAGTGCTTTTTAACCCTTTAAAGTCTGCACAGTTTCCAAGTAGAAAGCACAGACACCACAATCCCCTTCTTAATTTAAAGGTATAAAAGATGTGCAGTCTGGGGCTGGCATCTTTTTCTTCAGGCTTTCAGAGATCTTGCACCTCCTGCTCTTTCTTAGTTTTCCAATCAATCGTTTGTCCCCGACCCCCTTTTTCCCTTGTGGGCTTTTTCTCTGCAGCTCATCTGTATCGTGTCTGCCCTTGGATCTGAAATAGGACAGTCTCAGCCATCCCAGACATCCTAATCTCCACCACCCTGAGCGTCCTTACCCTCAGTGGAGCCCGTTTACCATTTAAATAAAGCTGTATGACAAGCTAATTGCATTAATACATTCTGCAGTACTGTACATTTCTTGGGCAGTCAGTGTCAGATTAACACAAAATAAATTTTATTGTGTGTGTATTTTCTATTTTTTGTTGACCTTTGCCTATTAATTTAAGAATAATTATCTGTTATTGCACCACATGTGAAATATTTGTTCACAAATAATCTTAAGGTGTGGGTAGATTCATCATGAAAGCAAGAAACTGATCAACTGATAATTAACAGAATGTAGCATAACCAAAATGACTTTCAGTTCCCTCGACATTTTGCGACAGATATCACAGATGAGCAAAAAGTCCAAATGGTCCATTCAGCCCACAGGTGCAGCTCGAGACCACTGCTTTGAGACAAAAGACAGCATTAGAGACTGCATCTAAATTACACATCTGTTGATGATTCCACTTTCACACTGTCCCATTCAAGTGGAGAAAACAATCAAATGGGTTCAATCGCTTTCCTTCAAAGAACACTTTCAAAAAGTTGTCACTGTTGTCATCATTCTATGTTGAAACCAGGTCTCTCTTGTAAATGAGGCCTCAAGGCTCAATGGGATTTTAACCTGTCTAAATAAAAGTTGAATGAAAATGAACCTTTGTAGCTGTGGTTGTTGTTTATTAGTGTTACTATCTTGACCAAAACTTCCCAGAACATTGAAGGACTAGCATTCCTTGCATTTGATCAGCACCTTTCATACAAGAGTTTAAACAGTCTTCTGGTTAGGCTTGAGTTATAGTTGTTTGTTTTGTTCTTTTAAATGATCTTACGCACAATCTTGTGAAATCCTGTGAGATGTGTTAGCGTTAGGCGTATATGCTGGGGATGACTCTCAGCTACTACCACAGCAAGTTTAGCTCAGTATCTGTGAATTTGAACAAGTTATAGCCAGTTTTGTCTTGGCTAAGTTTGTCATTTTAAATTGAGTTGACTTCAAAATGGAATACATGTAAACCCAATCATTAAAGTTTCATTAAAAATTGTCCAGTGGTCTAAAGGATATGTTGCTAAAACTACTGATGAATGAGGTGACACGGTGGTTCAGTTGGTAGAACTGTTGCCTCTCAGCAAACAGGTTTCCAGATCGAATCCCAGCCCAGGACCTTTCTGGGTTGAGTTTATGTTCTCTCCGTGCAGCGTGAGTTTTCTCCGGGTACTCCGGTTTCCTCCCACAGACCAAAAATATGCATGTTAAACTGATTGGTAACTCTAAATACTGTAGTCTCTAGGTGTGAGTGAGAGAGTGAATGGTTGTTTGTCTTGTTTGTCTTTATGTGTCCCTGTGATGGACTGGAGACCTGTCCAGGGTGTCCCCTGTCTCTCGCACTTTGACTAGGGGCATCAGTGACCCACATGACCCAAAAAGGAGGCAGGTTAACATAATGGATGGATGGATGGATGGATTCTGACAAACACAAACTGATGCAGACAAACATATTCACTCGTTCGGCTGTAGTAGGTGGAATAAACATTTGTTAATTTTAAATAAACTTTCCTGATATTAAAGGAAGTAAAATGAACTGTTAAAACAAAAAATATTTAATTATAGTCCAGAAACGTTCATAAAAGACTTAAATGTTCTTTAATAAATATTTTAATTGAATTGTTTTAAGTGTGCAGAGACAGACTTATAAATCCACTTGGGTAACTTTTCATAAAGCAACAACTTGACGCTGCTGTTTCAGTTTACGTCCTTACAGCTTGGAAGGAGCATTTACTGCTGACATGCAAGGCTGAACATCTGATATTCTCCAAGCATATTCACACACACACATCTGTTGGTGTGTGTTACAGACAGAGCTGGCTCATTAACACCTTTCCTCCTGGCCCCCGGGGTATTGACGTGGCCTTCGAGTGCCCGGCAGCTGCTATCATGCAGACCACCACCCCTCAGCTTTGAGAAACCAGAGCGTGACTCTGCTGCAATTAGCACCCATCAGCCTGTGAACGGACTGCAGTGCAACACCCAGGCAAGAGCTTTTAACCCTCTGTGTGCCTGTTCAGAAGCAAGGACGTGCAGAATATTTATACCTCGTCCAAACAGTTAAAGGTCTTTTCATTCCTGTCCACCAGAGAAAGCACAGCAATAATGTTTTTGTCTTTGTGTGTCTGTGCCGAATCGTTTGTCTATAACTTTGGCAAAATATCTCAGGAACCAAAGGATGTATTTGATTTAAACTCACAGAAAGTAGTCAATGGATACTCATCTACAGCTGCTTACAGTTTGGAGTCAGTCATATTTAAAATGGCCACCTAAGCAAAGCAAACTTAACAAATCCAAATAAGGCTATACATCAGCCAATATGACAAGTGTTGAGCTCAAACTGAGTGTGGTAGTAGCTGAGGTAATTCCCTAACATAAATTCTAAGCACAAAGATACGAGGCAGGATTTCTTTTCAAAACTTGGTCATATATCAAGGTCAACTTTGTCTGTCTGTTAGCAAAATATCTAGAGTCACTGCATGAATTTTATTAAAACTTTTAGAAAACTGTCATTGGGTGAACACATTCATCTGATTAATATTTGGTGTCAATCCATTTCAAGATAGCTACCGCAGGCAATAAACTTGACTTGAACTTGAACGATGATAAACTGTTTATGCTATAGGTTTACAAAAAGCATAACATTGTTGTAAAGGTGAGTAATTATTGCATTGTTTTCTTCATCTATTAGTTCGCACAGTAACACTGTGGTTTGGTGCATGCACTGCATCCTGCCGCAAGAGCCTCCAGCGCATTGTGAGAGCAGCTGAGAAGATTGTCGGCACCTCCTTCCCCTCACTACAGGACTTACACAGCAACCGCCTCACTCGGAAAGCCCTCTGCATGGCAGGTGATCCCACACACCCACTACACAGCTGCTTCAGCCTGTTGCCTTCAGGGAGGAGACTGAGGAGTCTCCAGGCTCGAACCAGCAGACTAAATGACAGCTCTGTTCATCAGGCAGTCAGGATGCTAAACTCTCTGCCTGCTCTGCCCTCCCTCCCACTTGTACTGCCTTAATCACAAAAAACTTTCACACACCACCACACAACACAAAGATTTTAACACTGGACTCTGTGTCATCAAAACGGGTTATTCACTCAACTCACGGTCATGTGCTCATTCAGTTTGCACTACTTCTCATATTTGCACTAATGTTTGTATTACATTACTGCCTATAGTCATACTACTGTTTACATTCACTGTAAACATTTATTCAGTGGTGGGCAACGCTAATAAAAAAATTAGTTCCACAACTTCTAAAACGCTTATTAATTTTTTTAGGTCCACAATTTCAAAAGCACAAATGTCTTATGAAAATTAGGGGAAGCTAATTTAAACCGCTATTTATATTCAATATTGTTTCAAAAAACAAATAGTAATTTATTTTTGTTGCGCAACCGAAAAATAAATTAAACCAATTCCAAAATTCTATAGGCAGTCCACAGATTTAATGAAAAGTAACTAAAATGATCCTAAGAGGATGAAATTACAAAAATCAAAGGATTTATTTAATACTTTACGTAGATATATTCTATTCGGCCACGAAATTAACAAAAAAGAGAATGATCTTTAATCCCTAACACACCACTTTTAAATCTCAAATACACGGGCGTCTCGCCACCGCATTTATACATAAAAAGCAACCCAAATACATAAACTAACGACTCACCGTCGCGTGGTGGACACAGAACACACAATAGAATCCTCCGGCCGGGTTAATTTGGCTTGAAACAGCGGGGTTCTCTGCGGATTTATGAAAAGACCCAGCGCAACCAGCTAGCCATAATCGTTAGCATCCGAGTTCACCTCTGACCCGGAAGATGTCAAGATGGAATAGTCCATTTTTAGTAGGGGGGGATACAGAAATCGACCGGTTTTTGTATTGCGTTTTTTAATGATTGTTTTCATCGTAACTATAATTATTTTTATGTTAAATGTACATTAACAAGCAGCAGCAATGTTAGTAGGTGACTGGCCGGGGCGGGCCATTCATTTGCCTACATGGTAGAATAGATCCACGTCTGTTCACCCCTCTGCTCCCTCCCCCCCTCCGACCCTCCGACCCTCCTCTGCTCCCTCACCAAGGGGGGAAAAGTAAACAATTCAGTTACGGAGCCAGCATAAGAGCCTGTAAATAAGTTTTTTTTTTCGTTTTTACTGATAGATAATTAGTTATTAGCGGTACTGCATTTTAAATAAAAATAGCACAAATCCGCTTATGAATTATAAAGGTTAGTCAATCCACAAAAACGCTGACAAAAAGTTTAGGTCCACTGTAAGCGTATTAGCGCTTTAGCGCTCTCTAGCGTTCATAAGCCCACCTTTGCATTTACTACTGTTTTCATTCAATACTACTGTTTACATTTATTACTACTGTTACATTTACACTACTTTTTATATCTACACTACTGCTGATATATATATTTTTTTACTAGCCTTATTGCATATGCCACTTTACCTCTATACCAATATCAACTACCTCATACATATACTGTGTACATAAACTTCATATGCTGCTTTGTCACTCTATTACAAATGTCAATGCCAGAACTTTCATTTTATTTTATAGATATACTTTTTACACTTTTATACTACTATGCAAAAAACTCAGGACAGTATTACACTTTTGTTATTTCATTTTATGCTTATGTTTATTAAATGTTTAGTGTTTTAGTGTTGGTGTAACTTTTCATACTTTCATACTACTACTATGCAAAAACTACTATGCAAAAACTCAGGACAGTATTACACTTTTATTATTTCATTTTATGCTTATGTTTATTAAATGTTTTAGTGTTTTAGTGTTTAAATGTTTACTGTTGCACCGAGGGACAGAGAGAAATGCAATTTCAATCCTGTGTATGTCCTGTACATATTGCAGTTTTGACAATAACGTTGATTTTGACTTTGACTTTGACTAATCATAAAAATGTGGTGGGAAAGTTGTTTTTGCACACAGCAGAGAAATGACAAGTTTTAGACACAATCTGAATGGATCTTGTGTAAACAAGAATCTTAATAAAAGTTGTCCTTCATTTAAGTTTTCTAAAAACATATTCAGACAAAGTTTCTACCAAAGTCAGCAGTTAAATGTTTTGAATCACTGAGTGCCATAACCACTGTATGTAGAAGCGATGAGAAATTATACATATTTGGTGCCATGTCCAGAGAATGAAGCGTAAAACAAGCTAACTTCTCTTGAACCGTTCAATGGACTTTATCACAACTCTTATTTCAACCTAATCCAAGATTACTGCCAAAGTTAATTTACCTTATTAATCACAAAAAGAGCTATAACTCTGTAAATTTGACAGACAGAAAGCTAAATTTAGTGTGGTATCAGTTGAGAATCATTCCCATTAACCACTTTGAGCATTAACTTGATGTGAGATATTAAAAATATGTGAGCACAGCCAATTATTATTTAAACCTTTGATTCTAAAGGCACACAATTTGTATTTCCTCAAGGGGGAAGAAACATCAATGTAATGCCACTTGGTTATTGGTTATTAATATAGACTTAGACACACTTAATATTACTTAATATCACTTAATATAGACTTAGACACATTTAGATGAGCTCAAAGATGACAAATCACAAATCACTATCACATGTTCATACACAAAAATTGACAAAAATGAACAAACAAACAAATACAATAAAACATGACAACAACAAACGAAGACTCAGAGTTTAAAATATACAATGTTGAAGATGTGGTTGATGCAAATTATTATCCTGCTATAAAAGACTGTGAATATTATAATGAAGAACAGTTTAATGACATCAATATAACAAATGGAGATCTCTCTATTATTCACATCAATTGTAAAAGCATGAATGCAAATATATCCAAAATAACAGATTATTTAAAACAGTTAAACATAACTTTTACTTTAATAGCACTGTCAGAGACATGGCTTAATGATGATAACAAAAATAAGGTTCACATCAAAGGATATTAATTATATAATTTAAACAGAATCAATAAAAAAGGTGGTTGAGTAGCTCTATTTGTCAAAAATGAAATAAAATGTAAAATAATTAATGAAATGTCAATAATTGTTGACAATCTTATGGAAAGAATAATAATAGAAATATTAAACGAAAATGCTAAAAACATATCCATAAGTTGTGTATATCGATCACCAGGATCAAATATAGAAATATTCACCGATAAAATCATGCAACTATTGGAAAAGAGTTTCAATAAAAAGTTTTCTTGTGTGGAGACTTTAATATTGACCTGGGAAATAAAACAGATTCAAATAACATCAGCACATTTCTAAATTCAATGTATAGTTTAAATCTTTATCCATTGATATCAAAACCAACAAGAATTACAACTCATAGTGCTACGATAATTGACAACATTTTCACAAATATAAAAAATGGGGATGTGACAGGTGGTATCTTAACAACCGATTTAAGTGATCATTTACCAGTTTTCACTATCTACAGAAATGATCAAAGCATTACAAAAGAAGTTACAATTAAGAAGAAAATAATAATCACATCAAAAAAGCTATGGATCAATTAAAGGATGATTTACAGAAACAAAACTGGAAGGACGTGTATGTTGATGATGTTAACAGATCATATGATGAATTTATGAACATTTTAGAAGCTCTGTATAAAAAGAATTGTGTGCAAAGAAATTGTAGAAAAAGAAATATTGTCGACCAACCTTGGATGACTAAAGGGTTGAGAAATGCTTGTAAAAAAAAATTACTTGTATTCATGTTTCTTAAAAACGAGAACACAACAAGCTGAAGAAAAATATAAAAAATATAAAAATAAATTGGTAATGATTATAAGAAAATGCAAGAAAGAATACTATAGTGATTTATTAAACAAGAGTAATGGTGACACTAAAACAACATGGCGAGTTATAAATGATGTTCTAAAAAGTCATAAAGCGAAAACGAACATTGCAAAATATTTTGTGAAAGATGACAAAGAAATACATGATGAGAATGATATCGTAAATGAATTTAATCAATATTTTGTAAATATTGGATCAAGCCTTGCAGCTAAAATACCAAAAGTAGATAATAATGTGTGTCATTCAATTAAAAGTTGCACCAACAGTATTTTTCTTAATGGAACTAACAAAGAGGAAATTATGAAAATGGTAAAAAATCTCTCAGACAAGAGATCAAAAGACTGGGTGGACATGGATATGATGTTCGTAAAAGAAATAATGAGTTATGTTATTGAACCGTTTACATATATATGCAATTTATCTTTTTCAACAGGAATATTTCCAGATAACATGAAAGTAGCAAAGGTAATTCCTCTTTTTAAAAATGGTGATAAATGTGTATTCAATAATTATAGGCCAATATCCTTGTTACCACAGTTCTCAAAAATTCTAGAAAAACTATTTGTGACCAGATTGGATCAATTTATTGATAAACAAAATATTTTAAGTAGCAGTCAGTATGGGTTTAGAGGAAAAAACTCTACATCAATGGCTCTCATGGATTTAATGGAACAAATAACTAATGCTGTCGATCATAAACAGTACTGTGTTAGTGTTTTTGTTGATCTAAAAAAAGCATTTGATACCATTGACCACACCATTCTCCTTGAAAAACTAAATAAATATGGTATTAGAGGACCAGCATTACAGTGGGTATCTAGCTATTTGAAAGATAGGAAACATCCATCCATCCATCCATTTCGTCCGCTTATCCGGGGTCGGGTCGCGGGGGTAGCAGCCTAAGTAGGGAGGCCCAGACTTCCCTCTCCCCAGCCACATGGAGCAGCTCCTCTGGGGGAATCCCAAGGCGTTCCCAGGCCAGCCGAGAAACATAGTCCCTCCAGCGTGTCCTGGGTCTTCCTCTGGGTCTCCTCCCGGTGGGACATGCCCGGAACACCTCCCCAGGGAGGCGTCCAGGAGGCATCCTAACCAGATGCCCGAGCCACCTCAACTGGCTCCTCTCGATGTGGAGAAGCAGCGGCTCTACTCCGAGTCCCTCCCGGATGACTGAGCTTCTCACCCTATCTCTAAGGGAGAGTCCAGACACCCTGCGGAGAAAACTCATTTCAGCCGCTTGTATCCGAGATCTCGTTCTTTCGGTCACAACCCAAAGCTCATGACCATAGATGAGGGTGGGAACGTAGATCGATCGGTAAATTGAGAGCTTTGCCTTTCGACTCAGCTCTCTCTTCACCACGACAGACCGGTACAGCGCCCGCTTCACTGCGGACGCTGCACCTATCCGCCTATCGATCTCACGCTCCAGTTTTCCCTCATTCGTGAACAAGACCCCGAGATACTTAAACTCCTCCACTTGGGGCAGGACCTCCTCCCCGACCCGGAGAGGGCATGCTACCCTTTTCCGGCTCAAGACCATGGCCTCGGATTTGGAGGAACTGATCCTCATCCCGGCCGCATCACACTCGGCTGCAAACCGCTCCAGCGAAAGCTGTAGATCACGATCTGATGAAGCCAATAGGACCACATCATCTGCAAAAAACAGAGAAGCGATTCTAAGGCCACCAAAACGGATCCTCTCAACACCTTGGCTGCGCCTAGAAATTCTGTCCATAAAAGTTATGAACAGAATCGGTGACAAAGGGCAACCTTGGCGGAGTCCAACTCTCACTGGAAACGAGCCTGACTTACTGCCGGCAATGCGGACCAAGCTCTGACACCGGTCGTACAGGGACCTAACAGCCCATATCAATGGGCCTGGTACCCCATACTCCCGGAGTACCCCCCACAGAACCCCCCGAGGGACGCGGTCGAATGCCTTTTCCAAGTCCACAAAGCACATGTAAACTGGTTGGGCAAACTCCCACGCACCCTCCAGGACCCTGTTGAGGGTGTAGAGCTGGTCCAGTGTTCCACGACCAGCACGAAAACCACACTGCTCCTCCTGAATCCGAGGTTCGACTATCCGACGGACCCTCCTCTCCAGAACCCCTGAATAGACCTTACCAGGGAGGCTTAAGAGTGTGATCCCCCTATAGTTGGAACACACCCTACGGTCCCCCTTTTTGAATAGGGGAACCACCACCCCAGTCTGCCAATCCAAGGGAACTGCCCCCGATGTCCATTGCGATAAGCCAACACAACCCCACAACATCCAGAGCCCTAAGGAACTCAGGACGAATCTCATCCACCCCCGGAGCCCTGCCACCGCGGAGCTTTTTAACCACCTCGGCGACCTCAGCACCAGAGATCGGAGAACCCGACCCAAAGTCCCCAGGCTCCGCTTCCTCAGTGGAAGACGTGCCAGTAGGATTGAGGAGGTCTTCGAAGTATTCCGCCCACCGACTCACAACATCCCGAGTTGAGGTCAACAGCACGCCATCCCCACCATAAATGGTGTTGGTCGCGTACCGCTTTCCCCCCCTGAGACGCCGGATGGTGGACCAGAATCGCCTCGAAGCCGTACGGAAGTCATTCTCCATGGCCTCTCCGAACTCCTCCCACGCCCGAGTTTTTGCCTCAGCAACCACCCGAGCCGCATGCCGCTTGGACTGCCGGTACCTATCTGCTGCTTCCGGGGTCCCACAGGCCAAAAAGGCCCAATAGGACTCCTTCTTCAGCCTGACAGCATCCCTCACCGCCGGTGTCCACCACCGGGTTCGAGGGTTGCCACCACGACAGGCACCAACAACCTTGCGGCCACAACTCTGATAAGCTGCCTCGACAATAGAGGCGCGGAACATGGCCCACTCGGACTCAATGTCCCCCGCCTCCCTCGGAACGTGTTCAAAGCTCTCCCGGAGGTGGGAGTTAAAGCTCCGTCTTACGGGAGACTCTGCCAGACGTTCCCAGCAGACCCTCACAATACGTTTGGGTCTGCCAGGTCTGACCGGCATCCTCCCCCACCATCGGAGCCAACTCACCACCAGGTAGTGGTCAGTTGACAGCTCCGCCCCTCTCTTCACCCGAGTGTCCAGGACATGCGGCCGCAGATCAGATGAGACGACAACAAAGTCGATCATCGAACTGCGACCTAGGGTGTCCTGGTGCCAAGAGCACATATGGACACCCTTATGCCTGAACATGGTGTTCGTTATGGACAATCCATGACGAGCACAGAAGTCCAACAACAAAACACCACTCGGGTTCAGATCAGGGGGGCCGTTCCTCCCAACCACACCCCTCCAGGTCTCACTGTCATTGCCCACGTGAGCGTTGAAGTCCCCCAGCAGAACAAGGGAGTCCCCAGGAGGCGCACTCTCCAATACCCCCTCCAAGGACTCCAAAAAGGGTGGGTAATCTGCGCTGCCGTTTGGCGCATAGGCACAAACAACAGTCAGAGCCCGTCCCCCCACACGTAGGCGAAGGGAGGCTACCCTCTCGTTCACCGGGGTGAACCCCAACGTACAGGCACCAAGATGGGGGGCAACAAGTATGCCCACTCCTGCTCGGCGCCTCTCACCAGGGGCAACTCCAGAGTAGAAGAGTGTCCAACCCCTCTCAAGGAAACTGGTTCCAGAGCCAGAGCCATGCGTTGAGGTGAGTCCGACTATTTCTAGCCGGAACCTCTCAACCTCACACACTAGCTCAGGCTCCTTCCCCACCAGAGAGGTGACATTCCATGTCCCAATGGCCAGCTTCTGTAGCCGAGGATCAGACCGCCAGGGTCCCCGCCCTCGGCCACCACCCATCCCACATTGCACCCGACCCCTTTGGCCCCTCCCATAGGTGGTGAGCCCATGGGAAGGGGGACCCACGTCTCCTCTTCGGGCTGTGCCCGGCCGAGCTCCATGGGTGAAAGCCCGGCCACCAGGCGCTCGCCAACGTGCCCCACCTCCGGGCCTGGCTCCAGAGTGGGGCCCCGGTGACCCGCGTCCGGGCGAGGGAACATTTTGTCCATTTATTTTACTCATCATAAGGGGTCTTCGGTAGATAGAAAACAGTTTGTGCAAATAAATGATGTTAGATCTGACCTCCGTGATATCACTTGTGGAGTTCCTCAGGGCTCTGTGCTTGGACCAAAGTTTTTTATTTGAATGACTTGGTAAATGTGTCAGGACTTCTTAAATGTGTTCTTTTTGCCGATGACACCACATTTTTCTGTTCGGGCAATGACATAAAACAGATTTTGGATATGATGAAAACAGAATTTATAAAAATACAAACTTGGTTTAAATTAAACAAATTATCTTTGAATTTAGATAAAACTAATTACATGATATTCAGTAACAAAAAGAGAATTGTTGACGATCCATTTGAAATTGAAGATGTTGTGATCTGTAAAGTGAGTGAAGTGAAGTTTCTGGGTGTTATCATTGATGACAAACTGACATGGAAACATCATGTAAATTCCATTAAAACAAAAATAGCTAGATCAATTGCAGTACTGTATAAAGTCAGGGATTTTTTAATTGATAAAGCTCTGTATATGTTGTATAACACAATCATTGTTCCACATTTAATCTATTGTATTGAGGTTTGGGGAAAAGCGTGCAAAACAATTACAAAGCCTGTTTTTATTTTACAAAAGAGAGCTGTAAGAGTAATCACCAGAAAACATTTCAGTCACCCATCAAACACCTTGTTTCTTCAGCTAAATTTATTGAAATTCCAGGAATTGGTAGAATATAGTATTTTATCAGTTATGTATAGGGCTCATAATAACACATTACCTTTAAATATCCAAAGAAATTTTATAAAAAGACAAAGTTATTACAATCTCAAAGGGACAGAGATATTCATCAAACCACAATTCAGAACCAGCTTAAAGGGACGGTCTACCTCAATTCAGGGAGTTCGATTGTGGAATGTTCTGGAGAGTGATGTTAAAAATGCAAAATCAATGTATACATTTAAGAAAAAGGTCAAAAAGGACTTGCTCAAAAACTATATATGATGTAGCTTAGTGTGTTTGTGTATTACAGTTAGAAAAATTAAGTAGAGTTATTCATTTTGTGATGTAGTTTGAAGGTTATCATTGGTTGAACAAACTGTGAAATAAGGGGCAGATATAATAAGATTTCATCTTCTTTCTGCTCCTTTCATTTTATCCTACTTGTATTCTTGTATCTGATGAAACTGTTTTGTATTGTTCTTTTAAAATGAATGAATAAACATCAAATCAAATCAAATCAA
>JBBPBX010004278.1:50611-77655 GCA_038048925.1 Garcialebias charrua | reverse complement strand
TGTTTGTATTGTTGTTGTTTGTTTGTTTGTTTGTGTGTTTGTTTGTTGATGTGTTTGTTTGTGTGTTTGTTTGTTTATTTATGTGTATGTTTGTGTTTTTGTTTGTTTGTGTTTGTTTGTGTGTTTGTTTGTTTGTTTGTTTGTTTATGTGTTTGTTTGTTTGTTTGTTTATGTGTTTGTGTGTTTGTTTGTGTGTTTGTTTTTACGTGTTTGTTTTTTGTGTTTTTATGTGTTTGTGTGTTTGTTTGTCTGTGTGTTTATGTTTGTTTGTTTTTTTACATTTGTTTCTACAAGACGTGATTTTTCTTTGAAGGAAGTATTGTTTTGGCTGTGTGCCATAGATTTATGTATTTTATTTTATTGTATTTTATTTATTTATATTTACTTTTCAGTTGAATGGACTCGGGGACAGAGCCATGAGAAAGAATACAACTGATTTGATTTATTTTCTTATTTTCCTATTTGAAAGTGGTGATCAGAAGGATCATAGAGCTGCACAATAATGCATTTTCAGTTTATAATGCATGCACTTTTATTTATGCATTTATCTTGATATTAAGAAACATATATATATATTTTTTTAAACAATTTAATTTTTTGCTGTTTGCCTGTTAAAAAATGTTTTCACTTGAAATTACTGACAGATCCATAAGAAAATATTGTTTTATTAATTTAATCCTTAAATAATAGACAGTCTGTTAGGTCTTGGTTCAATAGGCTATGTGAAATCATTTCAATATGAACATTGAACCAGTCCGGCCCTTGGCTTGTAGCAAATTTTTTTTTTTGGCCCTTGGTGTATTTGACTCTGACACCCCTGGTTTAGAGGATCCTGCGCTCGGATACATGAGCAGGAGCTGAACGGCGGTTTTATGGAGTGACGGATGGACGAAGGAAAACGACGCTGTGAAGCAGCAGACAGCGTGCTGGGCCAGAGAAGCAACATGCTAACAAGCCTAGCTGTAGGATGGACGGGTGGATGCTATCGCTCTCACCGGGGACACGGAGCCGACAGGCGGTGGAGCTCGTCTCGATGTCCGCCTGGCAGCCTCAGATGTTGGATTGTTATCGAGCCAACAGCTGCGGCAGCCTTTTTGGAGGGTCTAACATGCTAACGCAGCACGGCCTAGCATGCTAACGCGGCGGAGCTAACATGCAAACAGACGGAGACAAGCTGCAGCTCAAAATAAGAAATTTATTTTTTATTTTTTATGTATGTTCTTTTAAAATATTTTAAAGTGTTAGGATAGGCGAAGTGCTTGGTAACCGTTCATTACCGTACATGTACGTGTATCAGTGGCGGCTCATGCGGTATAAAAGGTAGTCCCCGATTTACGAGATTTCGTCTTACGAGATAGTTGTAGTAACGGAACTCGCTCGTAAGTTCGGGGACCACCTGGGTTCAATGTCGCATTACAGATGACTTCCTCTGTAGTGCTTATAACACCAGAGCAAGTGCTGGCCGCCTCGGTAATCCCTTGGCACAGCTCATGTTTGTCCTCACACGTCCCTTCAGAACTCTGGCAGCAGGCCTTGCTCAGAGGCCGCCTCACGGTTATGATTGGCAGGGCTTTTTTCCTTGTTCCGTACAGCGGAGACCCAGCAGAGACCTTTGTGGGTCAGTCTGCCAACCAGCCAGGCAGGTTCAGACCACAAACAGTGGCTGCCACCTCCCAGGGCCCCTAGGGGCCACGGGGGAAGGAATTGATGCAGCCATATCTGAAGGTGGTGCCTTTTCACATGTTCCAGACGACAGAGGTTCTTCAAACTGTCGCAAGGGGAAAGTAGCTCATATCTAGAACTGAAAAACGTCTACGTTCATGTGCCCTACAGCAGCAGAACATGGCCGCTCTCTCAGGGTTGTCCATCAGGGCTGCTTCTGGCAAATCCGGGTACCCCATTTGGCCTCTCTCTTTCTCCCTGAGAGTGTTCACTCGGTGCGTGAGGTAGGGCTTTAACAGAGTACCCGAGCAATCGACAGATTGAGTCCTAGGACCTCTATCGAGGTTTTTAATTTCACCTCGATAGAGCTTTGGAGCACACGTCACTGTGTGGGCGGGTGTCGGGGGCGTGTCGGGGCGTTCCGGTCTCGACCGCCATGTTTGTTGTCTTCAGAAAAAATAAAAGAAATTCAGGAGATTTCTTGCGTAAAATAAAAAATAAAGTGGCAAAATAAAGTGGACTGTATCCTAATAAGCTTCTCCCAGGTGAGAAAAAAAAACTACATGGAAAAAATCGGTATAATTGGAAATGTTGCCCGTTTGAAATAAATAAATAAATGGAGCAGAGACCTGGAGTAATACTTACCTCCACTGACATTCCCAGTCATTTTAGCAGACCTGGTCTGTGTCAGTGTTTACCCCACAAATAATTTTTATAATTACAAATCACTGGGAGAGCTGGTCCAATCTATGAACAGCTGGATAGATGATTTGGACATTTTTAAAGCCCCCAGATTGTAAATACGTTGAAGGTACGTTGTTTTTGGCTCCTTAATTGTACATAAATTATTAATTTACATTTCTTTCAGAATCAAACGACCTTCTGTATGCTAGGAGTATTAAAAACTGAGAACACTTGATTTTTAAAGTATGTTTTTTTACTAAATTACAAAGGTCCAAGTTGAAAATTACCTTATTTTTAATGACTTGAGCATGTCTAATAACATGTAGACTTCAAATCTTGATTAGATTACTATAATCACTATATACAGTATATGTATTAAGATGCATATATATACTGTATATTATACATTGTCTTTTCATTCACCATTTTAATTGTGTTGTTCACAGGTTCTGCTCTGACTCTGAGCCACCAGAACACCGTGGGTCATGCTGAGTAACAGTGTGTCTACACACAGAAATAAAATGGTGTGTGAATCATCAAAACACCTACATTAAAATACAGCGAGCAGTAAAAAAAATCTTAAAGTTAAAGCATGTGGTTTCATCATAAACACCAACTCCTGAACTTGGAGCATCTTCTGATGGACTCAGTGTGATCGCTGCTGCCTGGAGAAAGTTCCCTCACAGATACAAGACATGCAGCATCCAGCAGCTGGAGGCAGGAGATGAAGTTTACCTGCAGAAGCATCACCCACTCTGCACAGGTGCATAATCAAACCACTGTGACCGTGTGTGGACCACACAGACATGGCTGGACGTCTACAGAAAGCATGAAGCTTCCTAAAGATATTTCTCAGAGCTTGTACTTCAAGGGAGACATAATTATGTAAAACATGCTGTTGACTTATATTTGCACATTTTTGTGTGTTTTCTATAAAATGTATTAACTCACACGTTCATCACATTTACTGGAAATGTTTAATTACATCAAATGTTTACTTCAAAATGGATCTGTTTCATTTCAAATTCAAACAATGACAACAATACGGCAAAGCAATGAAGTCCTGTATAGTACCTGACTTTTTTGTGTCTCCCCTAAGAAATTCTTTGTCTAGCTGTTTTTTATTCAGCTCTGACCTGAGCTCCCTGTTTTCCTGTAAGAGACGATTAATTTCTGCTCTTCTTTGTTCGCACAACTGACATTCTGTTTGTCGCCTTTTTGCTGCTGGTTCATCTTCCTCCTCCCCATCTGCAGCGACAGTGATGTGCTCTCGTGGGGTTTCCACCGCAGACTCCACAACTTGCTCATGCTCCTCTTCAGCAGCCTCCATCACCTGTTGGTGCTCCTCTCCAGCAGCCTCCACCACTGGTTGTTGCACATCTCCTGCTGCCACCATCACTGGTTGTTGCACATCTCCTGCTGCCACCATCACTGGTTGTTGCACATCTCCTGCTGCCACCATCACTGGTTGTTGCACATCTCCTGCTGCCACCATCACTGGTTGTTGCACATCTCCTGCTGCCACCATCACTGGTTGTTGCACATCTCCTGCTGCCACCATCACTGGTTGTTGCACATCTCCTGCTGCCACCATCACTGGTTGTTGCACATCTCCTGCTGCCACCACCACTGGTTGTTGCACATCTCCTGCTGCCACCACCACTGGTTGTTGCACATCTCCTGCTGCCACCATCACTGGTTGTTGCACATCTCCTGCTGCCACCACCACTGGTTGTTGCACATCTCCTGCTGCCACCACCACTGGTTGTTGCACATCTCCTGCTGCCACCACCACTGGTTGTTGCACATCTCCTGCTGCCACCACCACTGGTTGTTGCACATCTCCTGCTGCCACCATCACTGGTTGTTGCACATCTCCTGCTGCCACCACCACTGGTTGTTGCACATCTTCTGCTGCCACCACCACTGGTTGTTGCACATCTTCTGCTGCCACCACCACTGGTTGTTGCACATCTCCTGCTGCCACCACCACTGGTTGTTGCACATCTTCTGCTGCCACCACCACTGGTTGTTGCACATCTTCTGCTGCCACCACCACTGGTTGTTGCACATCTTCTGCTGCCACCACCACTGGTTGTTGCACATCTTCTGCTGCCACCACCACTGGTTGTTGCACATCTTCTGCTGCCACCACCACTGGTTGTTGCACATCTCCTGCTGCCTCCACCACTGGTTGTTGCACATCTCCTGCTGCCTCCACTGCTTGTTGATTTTGCCTTTCCATCAATTCCTGGCCTTCATCTTCCCCTTGTGCTCTGCTGTAACGTCTCTTTAATGGACGAGCATGTCGGTCTGATGTTGACACTTTCACCTCGGAGTGTCCCAAGTGCAGTGTTGGAGCCCAGTCGGGATGTGACTCATCCATCTCATAAGAAGATTTGCCTTGAAGAGAACGCAGATCAGTAATATAATTATTGCCAGAAAACATTACTGTCATCCATCTAGTATATTATTTTTTTAGTTGAAATTACTGAAGTTCCATTGGTAGATTACCTTATTTTAATGGTGATGTATAAATGTCATAACAATGTACTACCCTTAAATATTCAGACACATTTTGTTAAAAGATGAAGCGCTTTAATGTGTAATATGTTGAAATTTGAGATGAGTTACTCATTTTTTGTTACTTATAGATTATTCTTTGAATAGATTGTTTGGAAAAGGGGCAGATATAATAAGATAGTTTCTTCTTTCTGCTGCCTTTCATTTTATATTTTCTTTTTTTTGTCTTTGTTGGGTATTTATTTTGATAAAATTAATAAAGAAATAAATTAATAATAAAAAACAATAATATTGTTGTCACATTGACTGTAGCATATTATATGCTACAGTCAATGTGACAACACAATCAACTTTAAACAGTTTATTTTAAAATAACACAGATGTCCGACCTAAACTTGGTTGACCCANGTAGCACGTTGAGAACCCTATTGTGGTTAACCCAACCAAGCCACTTTGAGCTGAGCAACTGGAAACAGTCAAACTTTAATAACACACAAGAGGCAGGTCTATATCACAGACGTCCACCTCACTCATGGTGTGGCCAAAAGTTACACTAACATACCGCTAAGCATTATGGGAAAGACATAACAAATCCACTCCCCAACTTCCTGTTTGAGCTCTGTGACCACCGTAGATGGTGACAGTAGGGGGCGGTGTTGCATTGCAGGTCACATATGGTGTAACAACCGCCCCACTGTTTTTTAGTTTTGTTTTTAATGAACGTTTCATTAACGTTTGTAGCTTAATAAATTATAATAACTAATAGTTTTGCTTTTCCTGTGACTTATCTGCAGTATGATAAATGATAGGAGCATAATATATGCTCCCAATGTTTTGTTGGTCTTTTTTTTTTGTAAATAATGACGTTTTTATGCATTTCTATTATTATTTTTTGCATCTTAAGATCCTATGACATCATCGACTACTCAAGTTCTACTCGAGTTTTTTTATGTTAATATCAAGTTTAAAAAGTATGTACTCGTTCAACCCCTAGCGTGAGGGCAGTCCTCTCCCCTCTCTAGGCATACTGGGCGAAGGTTTTTCCATACCCTGATTGGTCTTTCTGCGCCCCATCTCAAGCATGTGCCTATCGCGATGTGAGTCGCCTGATAGCTCATGTGTCCCAGTTGGGCCTCAACGTGGAGAAAAGCTGCTTGATTCCTCTTCAGATGGCCACCTTTCTTGGGGTGATTTTGGATTCACCTTCCATGAGGGCTTGCCCATCTATTCAGAGAGTGAGCGACATACTTTGGTTGGTCAGTCAATTCAGGCTGGACAGGCAGTTTCCTTACGTTGCCTTCCTACTGCTGCTAGGCAAACTGACCCCTTCCTACAATTTGGCCTACTCCTTCTAGCGAGTCCTCAAAGAGGGCCACAGGATGTTGCTGGGGGCTCCATGTTGGCTGGCAGGGCCATGGTCCCACTGCTATGGAGTCCGTGTCACGACATCCCATGGTGTCTTCTGACCAGGAAGGACTTGCTGCCTCAGTTGGGGGGACTAATATGGCACCCCAATCCTCAATGCCTCCGACTGTGGGTGTGGCCACTAGAACGCTTGGGCAGCAGCTGACCGGAATCCAAATCCCGTCAGACACACCATCTTGGGCGCTAGGGCGCCCTCTACTTGCCAACAATATGAAAACAGGTGACGTCTGTTTTCCCAGTGGTTTTCTGCCTGCAATGATAATCCAGCCTCCTGTATGATACCCACTATCTTGGAGTTTCTCCAGTCTCCTGTTGATAAGGGCCGCTCTCCGTCAACGCTTAAGGTATAAGTAGCGACAATATCATCTAATCATGCTGGCATTGATGGCTGTACGGTAGGGAGACATAACCTAGTTTATCTTTCAGCGTAGTGCTTGCAGGTTACACCCGATGTAAGCTCCATAGGTACCAGTTTGGGATTTGCCCTTGAAACTCTGTGCAACCCTCCATTCGAGCCTTTGACGTAGGCTGATCAAGTGGCTCTCATGTAAGACGGCCTTTGTTGGCCATTGCCTCAGCTAGAGGCTTGGCAAACTACATACTTTTTCCATCAGCCCTTCATGTCTCACATGGGATCCTAATGGCTCTGGTGTTACCTTGTGACTGAACACTGATTCATACCTAAGGTGTCATCTCATTCTCAATGTAATCAGCCATTGAGGGTGGCACGTTTTCAGCCTACGCCAGGAGGGACTGGCGATGGGTCTGGGTTATTGTGCCCAGTGAGGGCACAGGAGGCATACATCATGCCTACCGCTGCTGTAAGACATTCAGACCAGCTGTTCTTATGTCAAGAACAGCTGGAGGCCCTAGGTTGGGTTGTCCTCCTTCCAAGCAACATCTCTTCCACTGGATTGTGGATGTCATTTGCCACACCTACATTGCAAACACGGCTCCCCGCTGGTCGGCACAAGGACACACTCTACCAGGAGTGTCTCCACTTCCTGGGCAACCTTGAGAGGGGTTCCACTGGAAGCAATATATGCTGCTGCATCATGGGCTTCCCCAAGCACATTCACCATGTTCTACAATGACAACATGGCCACCCCTCATCCTGTGGGCCAGGTTCTTCTGCAAGGGTCCTCTAGGCCTCACAGTGAGGTATGTGCTCAGGATTCCTTGTGACACTGTTGGTATTAGTCATTCAGTGCTTTCAGCACCGCCCTCTGGCGGTCCGTAAGGATGAAATAGAATGAAAGTTACGCAGGTAACTACAGTTCTATTCATTCATTCAACCTTTATTTATGCAGGTTAATCCCATTGAGCATTGGAGACTCATTTACAGGAGATACCTGATTTTAACAAAGAGTGATGACGAACAGTGGACAACAAAGACAATAATAGAAAATCATAAAGGATGCAATGCATACAAATTGA
Source organism: Garcialebias charrua (assembly GCA_038048925.1). Lineage (NCBI taxonomy): Eukaryota > Metazoa > Chordata > Actinopteri > Cyprinodontiformes > Rivulidae > Garcialebias > Garcialebias charrua. Next base: position 69,924 of record JBBPBX010004278.1, on the reverse strand, counting down.
GTTTTTTTTTAAAGAAGTGAAAATAAACTGGTATTTCTTAAAGGTGCTATGTGTAACTTTCTGTAGAGCACAGAACTTAGAAAATTTTTCAACAGGCAAAGCATTCTGATCCCTCTCCCTCAGAGCCATACCGTAAACACCGGTGTATAATACGCTCCGGTGTATAATACGCTTTGGCCAATATTTGGAAATAAATCAGAAAAATCGGTAGATAATACGCTTCGGTGTATAATACGCGCTGCCGTGACAGTCTTTTTTATGGCCACTAGATGGCGCCAGGATACGCCTCCAGGTACAGTCTGCAGGTAAACAGACTACAGGGTGCATTAGCGCCCATAGCGGCCGAAACTGGTACTGCACCATTTTTAGGCCAAAATGAAAAACAGCGAATCAGAGCCAAAAATGGGTCTAAAAATATGGGAAAAATCTGTAGATAATACGCTTCGGTGTATAATACGCAGGACATTCAAATGAGCAATAAAAGTGCGTATTATACACCGGTGTTTACGGTATGGCTCTGTTACCCCTTTCTCTACTGAAATTCAAATTCAAGTTCTGTTTTTATTGGCTGATTCAAATTTAAGCTCTGTTTTTATTGGCTGGTTACAAACTCTGTTTTATTGGCTGGTTAATGGCGGGTCACTCTGTGTTTTTAGTGTTTTTATAAATGCTGATAGAGAAGCAAGGGGACTATAGTTTTTTTCAGAGATTACTTTGTCTAACACCAGTCTGTCAGTAGATAGTGACAGAGTAAAGAAATGTGTTAAAAATATATTGTTAGAAAAGTTACAGACTGCACTACAAAGTTACATAGTGCAACTTTAAAAGAAAATGTAACAAAAAACAGCTAGGTTGTAGGGCGGTGTAGAAAACTAAAAACAAGAACATGTCTGCATTGGTTGTTCAGACGTTCTTGTTTTTAGTTTTCTACACCGCCCTACAACTAAAATCTATGAGCTCACGGATGACCACCAGAGCTTCTCTGTCACTCAGAATCCTTGCATTCTGCGAGAACATTCTGTAGGAGCAGAGCTGCACATGACGTCACGCTATGTGGCCTCTGACTGATCATCCGACGTGTCACAGCTGCAACTTCTTTGATTTTAGTACTCGAATGGCGCAGGAGCGCTGGGAACATTCAATGCTTTCAGCACCGCCCTTTGGCGGTCATCTGAGATTCATAGAATCGTAGTTACATACGTAACTTTTGTTTTAGTTTCTCTCCATTGGCTCCCTGTCAAATCCAGAATAGAATTCAAAATCTTACTTCTAACCTACAAAGCTCTCAACAACCTAGCTCCATCTTATATTACAGATCTTATTGTTCCATATTTTGCTAACAGAGCACATCACTCTCAGACTGCAGGTTTACATGTGGTTCCTAGAGTTTCCAGCAGCAGAATGGAGGAAGATCTTTCAGTTGTCAGGCTCCTCTCTTGTGGAACCAACTTCCAGTTTCTGTCCATGAGGCTGACACATTGTCCAGTTTGAAGACTGGGATTAACACTTTACTTTTTCATAAATCCTATAGTTAGTGTTGGCTTGGGTTTCCTGAGCTGTCCCTTAGTTCTGCTGCTATAGTCTTAGACTGCTGGAGGACAAACTGACCACACTTCTTCACTCTGCTACTGTCTTTACTTACTCTGCTCAACCTGTTTAGTATTTTTAATTATTTTTTATATCCTTGTGTTTTTGTCTTTCAGGTTCACCTGGACCTACACCTGGACCGACCATTCTGTGTTTGTTCATCTCTCCTTCCTGTCCTCTCAACCAGCCGGTCAAAGCAGATGGCTGCTTGTCCCGAGCCTGGTTCTGATGGAGGTTTCTTCTTGTTAAAAGGGAGTTTTTCTTTCCACTGTTGCCACTGTGCTTGCTCAGGATGAGAGACTGCAACGAAGCCAAGATTCAACTTGTCTGCTGCTTCATTAGATAGAAAACTTTACTAACTGGCTTTTTACGTGAATGTTCCTGTAAAGTGCCCGGAGACAACTTTGTTGTGATTTGGTTATTTATTACTGGTAATAAACTGAATTGAATTAAAAGAACACACATTGACTAAAAGAACACAGCAAACCACTTTTGGCTAAAGGAACTATGTCTATTCATCTTGCATCATTAAAGGTTTTTTATTTTATTAAAAATTTTACAGCAAAAAACAAAAAATTACTTTTAATATTTATTTTTATAACTTTAACAGATTTTTTGCAAAACTTAAAAACATCCAAATACTAAACGAAATAAGAACAAAACTTTAACCTCAGGAACTTAGATCAGATAATGATTGATTAAAAACCTAATAAAGTACTGTATTGATTTAGCAGTCTGACAACTGAACAGAACTATGACGTCATAGACCAGAGCAGAACCACATGTGGTCCAGTTCCAAGGTTCAAAGTCCAGGCCCAGCAGAACCACTTGAACTTTACCTGAACTGAACCACAATGACTGCAAACAAAAAGACAATGAACACCAGTTCACTTCCAGCAGATTCCACGTGAATGGATCTATAAAGGATCTGTAATGGATCTATAATGGATCTATGGATCTATAATGGATCTATAATGGATCTATGGATCTATAACGGATCTATAATGGATCTATAATCAGTAAATGTGTTATTGTCCTGCTCATACCTGAACAGTTTCCTGTGTATAAACTCCTGACATGAGCAGCTGGACATCCTGACACACACGTTTGTTGATAAAAACTTCATCATTTTTAAAAAACATCATCATTTTTAAAAAACTTCATCATTTTTAAAAAACTTCATCATTTTTAAAAAACTTCATCATTTTTAAAAAACTTCATCATTTTTAAAAAACTTCATCATTTTTAAAAAACTTCATAATTTTTCAAACAGCTCCAGCTTCAAACGAGAGCAGAACAAACCAAAGTTTCTTGGTTTGTTCTCATCACACAGAAACACCGGAGCTCCACAACCCGGCCCGGTAGAACCGGCCCGGTAGAACCGGACCCGGACTCACTGACCTGGTTCTGCCGCGGAGGAGGAGAAGCAGGAGGCCGAGGAGGCCGAGCAGGAGGAGCAGCGGAGCCATGAGCAGCTTCTGAGGAGCAGAGACTCCCTCTGAGCCCGGAGGAGCTGCTTCCGGTCCGGACCTTCACAATAAAACACCTTACACCATAGATATCATATATAACACATATGTAATTCCATAGATATCATATAAATATCTATGTGTAATTCTATGATTTACACACGAACACTTCTTCTTCTTCCCCTGGTAAAACCTGAGGAGCACCTCGCTGGCTCCTCCTACTGGGTGAGAGAGAGATGAGGCCATATACCTCACCAACACACCACAATGTCTGATTACAGTACAAGTAACTAAAAACAGATAAATCATTATATTTTATGTCCTTCCTGTCTGTAGCTGAACTTTGAGCACCTTTTGATGTTTAGAGCTAAATTAACAGAATGGAAAATGTATTTGTTTCCTTGCTGCAGGCCAATCGGCTGGTTTCCTTAAATAGAAACTTTTTGAACTGTATCAGTACGTTGAATAATCAGTTGAGCTCTTATGCAAAATATATTTCAAAGGTTTTCAGATTTTTTTAATGCATGATCTACAGGTAGTCCCCGATTTACGAGCGCTCTGATCTGCGAGGTTCCAGACTTACGAGCTGCACATTTTTGGAAAAAACGAAAAAAATACTGAGTTTTCATGTGTTTTTTCACTACAGTTAGCTAGTTAAGCATATAAACACACGTTTCCGATCATTTTTATGCACTCAAAAGTAGTTTTTAGATGAAAATAGAGTGTTTTTAGGCGCGCTAGCGAAAACCGTTCCAATTTACGAGCGGATTTCCGGATTTACGAGAGAAATGGCGGCCGTTCCAAATTACGAGATTTCCGGTTTACGAGCGCCTCGTTGTGACGGATCTCGCTCGTAAATCGGGGACTACCTTTTTTTTGCTCCACTAGGCCAAAATGCAGAAGACCACCATCTTTTATCCAGGAAAACAAAGAGTTGTTTTCCGCAAGGGACCCCTTGGATTTCTTCGCCAGGACCCCTCTCCTGAGGCCATAATGATAACAAATGATCCTAGTATGCAGGACAAATCTGAGCCAAAGAGAGAGGACATTGTGCGGCAAAATGCTTTGTGTGTAGTTCGTCAAAGAGGAGGGGATGTCACAGATGATTCAGAAGTGCTGGGAGACTACAACCTCCAATTTGGTAAATACAAAGGGAAGTCTTTCCAGTGGCTTTTAGAAAATGATGTGGGTTACACCCACTTCCCATGGGCTCACCACCTGTGGGAGGGGCCAAAGGGGTCGGGTGCAATGTGAGATGGGTGGTGGCCGAGGGCGGGGACCCTGGCGGTCTGATCCTCGGCTACAGAAGCTGGCCATTGGGACATGGAATGTCACCTCTCTGGTGGGGAAGGAGCCTGAGCTAGTGTGTGAGGTTGAGAGGTTCCGACTAGAAATAGTCGGACTCACCTCAACGCATGGCTCTGGCTCTGGAACCAGTTTCCTTGAGAGGGGTTGGACACTCTTCCACTCTGGAGTTGCCCCTGGTGAGAGGCGCCGAGCAGGAGTGGGCATACTGGTTGCCCCCCATCTTGGTGCCTGTACGTTGGGGTTCACCCCGGTGAACGAGAGGGTAGCCTCCCTTCGCCTACGTGTGGGGGGACGGGCTCTGACTGTTGTTTGTGCCTATGCACCAAACGGCAGCTCAGACTACCCACCCTTTTTGGAGTCCTTGGAGGGGGTATTGGAGAGTGCGCCTCCTGGGGACTCCCTTGTTCTACTGGGGGACTTCAACGCTCACGTGGGCAATGACAGTGAGACCTGGAGGGGTGTGGTTGGGAGGAACGGCCCCCCTGATCTGAACCAGAGTGGTGTTCTGTTATTGGACTTCTGTGCTCGTCATGGATTGTCCATAACGAACACCATGTTTAAGCATAAGGGTGTCCATATGTGCTCTTGGCACCAGGACACCCTAGGTCGCAGTTCGATGATCGACTTTGTTGTCGTCTCATCTGATCTGCGGCCGCATGTCTTGGACACTCGGGTGAAGAGAGGGGCGGAGCTGTCAACTGACCACTACCTGGTGGTGAGTTGGCTCCGATGGTGGGGGAGGATGCCGGTCAGACCTGGCAGACCCAAACGTATTGTGAGGGTCTGCTGGGAACGTCTGGCAGAGTCTCCCGTAAGACGGAGCTTTAACTCCCACCTCCGGGAGAGCTTTGAACACGTTCCGAGGGAGGCGGGGGACATGGAGTCCGAGTGGGCCGTGTTCCGCGCCTCTATTGTCGAGGCAGCTTATCGGAGCTGTGGCCGCAAGGTTGTTGGTGCCTGTCGTGGTGGCAACCCTCGAACCCGGTGGTGGACACCGGCAGTGAGGGATGCTGTCAGGCTGAAGAAGGAGTCCTATTGGGCCTTTTTGGCTTGTGGGACCCCGGAAGCAGCTGATAGGTACCGGCAGTCCAAGCGGCATGCGGCTCGGGTGGTTGCTGAGGCAAAAACTCGGGCGTGGGAGGAGTTCGGAGAGGCCATGGAGAATGACTTCCGTACGGCTTCGAGGCGATTCTGGTCCACCATCCGGCGTCTCAGGGGGGAAAGAGGTACGCGACCAACACCATTTATGGTGGGGGTGGCGTGCTGCTGACCTCAACTCGGGATGTTGTGAGTCGGTGGGCGGAATACTTCGAAGACCTCCTCAATCCTACTGGCACGTCTTCCACTGAGGAAGCGGAGCCTGGGGACTTTGGGTCGGGTTCTCCGATCTCTGGTGCTGAGGTCGCCGAGGTGGTTAAAAAGCTCCGCGGTGGCAAGGCTCCGGGGGTGGATGAGATTCGCCCGGAGTTCCTTAGGGCTCTGGATGTTGTAGGGTTGTGTTGGCTTACGCGACTCTGCAATATCGCGTGGACATCGGGGGCAGTTCCCTTGGATTGGCAGACTGGGGTGGTGGTTCCCCTATTCAAAAAGGGGGACCGTAGGGTGTGTTCCAACTATAGGGGGATCACACTCTTAAGCCTCCCTGGTAAGGTCTATTCAGGGGTTCTGGAGAGGAGGGTCCGTCGGATAGTCGAACCTCGGATTCAGGAGGAGCAGTGTGGTTTTCGTCCTGGTCGTGGAACACTGGACCAGCTCTACACCCTCAACAGGGTCCTGGAGGGTGCGTGGGAGTTTGCCCAACCAGTTTACATGTGCTTTGTGGACTTGGAGAAGGCATTCGACCGCGTCCCTCGGGGGGTTCTGTGGGGGGTACTCCGGGAGTATGGGGTACCAGGCCCTTTGATAAGGGCTGTTAGGTCCCTGTACGACCGGTGTCAGAGCTTGGTCCGCATTGCCGGCAGTAAGTCAGGCTCGTTTCCGGTGAGAGTTGGACTCCGCCAAGGTTGCCCTTTGTCACCGATTCTGTTCATAACTTTTATGGACAGAATTTCTAGGCGCAGCCAAGGTGTTGAGAGGATCCGTTTTGGTGACCTTAGAATCGCTTCTCTGTTTTTTGCAGATGATGTGGTCCTACTGGCTTCATCAGTTCGTGATTTACAGCTTTCACTGGAGCGGTTTGCAGCCGAGTGTGATGCGGCCGGGATGAGGATCAGTTCCTCCAAATCCGAGGCCATGGTCTTGAGCCGGAAAAGGGTAGCATGCCCTCTCCGGGTCGGGGAGGAGGTCCTGCCCCAAGTGGAGGAGTTTAAAGGGGACCTCAGATGCATTTTTTAAATTTTTATGTTATTTCTGTGTGCTATCTAGACCCTATTCCTTCAATTTAATGCACAAAATAATTCTTAGATAATCAATTATACCCTTTTTAATTCTGCCAGTTTTAACTTTCGTTTTGAACGACCGGTTTCTGATAGAAGTTCTGAAGTCCACGCCCTTCAAAGATCTGTTTACGCCCTCGTAACAGCCAGTATCTGTAATGTGTTGTTGTTTTAAAATTAGCTCTTTTTTTATTACTCATTTGACTTACTGTTAGTGCTAGCTTAAGATAACTTACCGAAACCCGTCTGAGCGCGCCGCAGTTTGCTGCTCCTTTTAGCATTAGACCACCCGAATCCGAAGCTAATGTTAGCTTGTTCCTCTTCCGGTTTTCGCCAGCTCCGCTCGGAGACTTTGGGCGTTATCGCTGTTCCAGTCAAGACAACACAAAGTTCACCAAGTGTCTCCCGTAAATTAATCCGTAAGGGGAAGGTCCTCACTGCTGCGAGGCTGCTGCGAGGCTGCAGCAAGGCTGTACAGTTGAAGCTCCGCTCCATGGCGCCAGAAGAGGGTCCCGTCGCAACCGGTCTCTACGCCGGGGGTATGCTCGTTTAATTTTTGCCGGCGGCGCGTTGGGAGAGATCGCAAATACACTAAAAATTGAACTAAAAAACATAAAAATAACAATTATACTTTATTTATAAAGCCATTTAAAAAACCACAGCTGCAACAAAGTGCTGTACACATGAAATTAATAACATATAAACAAAAGATGAGATGAAATCATGAAAAACAACAGTCATGTGTTTAATACAGAAGTGGGTTGAGCCTAACCAGGTGAGGGGCTGGACTCAGGTTTGAGGTGGGTTGTCCTCGCGCCTGTGACGTCACAGGCGCGATTGACTTCCATTTTATTTCAAAAACGAACCGTTTTCATCACAGTAAAATAAATCTACTTAGAGTAAATAAACCACTGGGTGCATTTTTTTGGCACAAGGACTGTTTTTTTATGAAGTAAATACCCAAAGTTTAGTAAAAAAACATTAAAAAGTGAATTTTGCATGTGTGGTCCCCTTTAAGTATCTCGGGGTCTTGTTCACGAATGAGGGAAAACTGGAGCGTGAGATCGATAGGCGGATAGGTGCAGCATCCGCAGTGAAGCGGGCGCTGTACCGGTCTGTCGTGGTGAAGAGAGAGCTGAGTCGAAAGGCAAAGCTCTCAATTTACCGATCGATCTACGTTCCCACCCTCATCTATGGTCATGAGCTTTGGGTTATGACCGAAAGAACAAGATCTCGGATACAAGCGGCTGAAATGAGTTTTCTCCGCAGGGTGGCTGGACTCTCCCTTAGAGATAGGGTGAGAAGCTCAGTCATCCGGGAGGGACTCGGAGTAGAGCCGCTGCTTCTCCACATCGAGAGGAGCCAGTTGAGGTGGCTCGGGCATCTGGTTAGGATGCCTCCTGGACGCCTCCCTGGTGAGGTGTTCCGGGCATGTCCCACCGGGAGGAGACCCAGAGGAAGACCCAGGACGCGCTGGAGGGACTATGTTTCTCGGCTGGCCTGGGAACGCCTTGGGATTCCCCCGGAGGAGCTGCTCCAAGTGGCTGGGGAGAGGGAAGTCTGGGCCTCCCTACTTAGGCTGCTATCCCCGCGACCCGACCTCGGATAAGCGGAAGAAGATGGATGGATGGATGGATGTGGATTACACTTTGCACCTCATCAAAAACCTGCAAAAGGAGGAGGAAGCTAGCATATGTATCACAGAGAGCCTTAACAAGGTGAACCTCCTGACTTTTGTGAAGTATGCTCTCAGTTTTAAGGAGATACAAGATGCCCTGGACTACGAAGCCAGCAGAGACAGCGTCACAGCAACTCCTTGTGAAGATGACCAGCTGGTTGGTTTTGGCTCTCGGGCCAAGAGCACTTGGAAAGACATTTGGGCCAGTAGAGAAGATGGTTATGCTGACTTCATCTTAAGACGATCTGCCTTCCTGGGACCAGGATGAAGAAGCTGCAGCAGCACCTGCTCAAGAGACAGCAATCATCCTCCAGTCATACAACCACACCATCCAGTGTGACACATAAACCCTGGGTGAGCAACTAAGAATGTTGTATTAACAATTTTAAGATGAAAGGACAAAAATTGCCTTAAAAACTGAATATTCCTCCCAAACTGATCCTTGATTTTTGTATAATATAATTTTTTGATTTCTCATAGTGATGGAGGAGGACGAAGGATTGGAGGCTGCAATGCTGAGCATCTCACCCTCTACGCTCCTGAGTCAGAGCAGTAAGCACACTATAGTTACACTTGATGAAATTCTAAAATATAATCTGCTTGTGTTTAGTCTCTCTCCCATATTTGTCTCTGTGTACACAGTGTCAGGATCAGCGGAAACAGAGGGAACCCCAGTGTCAAACAGAGCAAAGACAGGTTTTTCTTAAAGTAGGTGATTTCAGGACTGGAGTGTTATTCTCTTTTACGATGAATAACCCTCCAAAACTGAGCCTTGACCTATTGTGTTCTGGCAGAAGCAGAAGGAATAAAAGCACAACTTTTTGAGTTTCCACTAACACCACCTGTTGTGTTCAATTGGGATTCATACAGTGACTGATACATTATCTTTATTTAGGTCCAACTGCAACGGTGTCCAGGTGTTCAGACGCATCAGGTGATTCAGAATCCTCAACAGTTAACGGTAAAGAAATGTACATTCTATTACTGAAAAGAAATCTGATGCTTTATGTTTTTAAGCTACGGTACATAAAATCATTTGTTTACTTTCTTCTGATTGTTTACAGTCCTGGCAAACACACAACAGACATCCGTGGCCCTTCCATCACAACAGACATCCGTGGCCCTTCCATCACAACAGACATCCGTGGCCCTTCCATCACAACAGACATCCGTGGCCCTTCCATCACAACAGACATCCGTGGCCCTTCCATCACAACAGACATCCGTGGCCCTTCCATCACAACAGACATCCGTGGCCCTTCCATCACAACAGACATCCGTGGCCCTTCCATCACAACAGACATCCGTGGCCCTTCCATCACAACAGACATCTGTGGCCCTTCCATCACAACAGACATCCGTGGCCCTTCCATCACAACAGACATCCGTGGCCCTTCCATCACAACAGACATCTGTGGCCCTTCCATCACAACAGACATCTGTGGCCCTTCCATCACAACAGACATCCGTGGCCCTTCCATCACAACAGACATCCGTGGCCCTTCCATCACAACAGACATCTGTGGCCCTTCCATCACAACAGACATCTGTGGCCCTTCCATCACAACAGACATCCGTGGCCCTTCCATCACAACAGACATCCGTGGCCCTTCCATCACAACAGACATCTGTGGCCCTTCCATCACAACAGACATCCGTGGCCCTTCCATCACAACAGACATCTGTGGCCCTTCCATCACAACAGACATCCGTGGCCCTTCCATCACAACAGACATCTGTGGCCCTTCCATCACAAGACTTCCTCAGTCTGAGGTGCTGGGTTCAGCTCAGTCTTATAAATAGCACCCTCTCACAGTGTTACACAACCAGTTGGCTGATGACAGCCGAAACCAGCTGCTCACATGATCAAGGAGGACCATCAGCCTAACAATGGATCGTTAGCACCCTGATGGTTGTTTGCTATTCACAGAGGGCTGAGTGATACCAGCAATCACAGCATTGTAGGAGGGGGAATTCTACCTGGATTATTGAGCATGCATCAGGGTATGATGAATTGTACTTACTTTATTGTGTTTCAGAGACTTCACATCCTCTGCCTCTGCGATCCTCACCAAGGAGTGCCCGCACTGGACCAGTAAAGACCGGTGGACGCGTCTTTGTGTTGGATCACACACGCTGGACACCACCTATGGAAGAGGTGATTGATGGCTTGCTGCAGAAACACAGTGGAGAGAAGGACATTCTGAAGGCTGTGGATCAAGAATATGCAGACATTGTTCATCGAGCTGCCATGAATCCCAACAGCTTGCTGCACCCAACAATCAAGCTTCACATCTCACGGTATGTTAAGCACTTGGCAAAGCTCCTGAACACCAGCTCTTCGTTAAATACAAGCCCCGAAAAACTTGTGGAAACCCAGGAACTGTGGCACACTGTAAAGCTGTACTATGTAACTTTGTAGTGCAGTCTGTAACTTTTCTAACAATATATTTTTAACATATTTCTTCACTCTGTCACTATCTACTGACAGACTGATGTTAGACAAAGTAATCTCTGAAAAAAACTATAGTCCCCTTGCTTCTCTATCAGCATTTATAAAAACACTAAAAACACAGAGTGACCCGCCGTTAACCAGCCAATAAAAACAGAGTTTGTAACCAGCCAATAAAAACAGAGCTTGAATTTGAATCAGCCAATAAAAACAGAGCTTGAATTTGAATCAGCCAATAAAAACAGAGCTTGAATTTGAATCAGCCAATAAAAACAGAGCTTGAATTTGAATTTCAGCAGGGCCAGGGGGAGCAGAGCCATATATGGCTTTGAGGGGGAGGGATCAGAATGCTTTGCCTGTTGAAAATGTTTCTAAGTTGTGTGCTCTACAGAAAGTTACACATAGCACCTTTAACCAGTCAGTCAACCAGCGTGTCTGTGACCACCATTGAGCCGCCTGTCTTCAATCCACACGCACCTGCTTTGTCCATCCCTATTACACAGGACTCGTTAGAGAAAATTGTGGAGGTTATTTTAAATAAGCAGCAGCAACAACAGCCCGAGCAGAAGAAAAGACAAACAAAGACTTGTCTTTCCTGTGGACAACCAAAGTCTCGTTATGAGACTGATGGTTCCTCCATTCATTTTTTCTTCATGCAGGGACCTGTCCGTTACTTCTACTGCTCAAAAAAGGTTCATGGCACTTATGCTGCTGAGGGACTTTCCAATCCAAACATGTCCTTTGAGGAATTTTCTACCACAACTTTCTTTCAAAGGGAACTGCAGGAAACAAAGAAACGGGTGGAGGAAAAAAATGACAAGAAGAGAAAAAGAACAGAATCTCAGCCAACAGGCCGTGTTTGCAGGTTTTGTCATAGGGAGCTGAAGCAGGGACCAAACAGCCCACACATCCATACTGGGTTCCCTGGTGTGGCAGGAAAATATATATATTGTCCATCAAAGGTTCTGTCCATTTATCAGTCACAGGGTATGGTCAGGGAGATGAGTTGGGAGGAGTTCTCCAAATCTCATTTTTATGAGGCAGAGAAACAGAGATGGGTGGCAGAGAGGAAAAAATAAACCTCACATAGTTCTATTGAGATGTTTATTTAGTTATTTTATTATTATTATTCTATATCTTCATATATTTATGCAAATTAAAAAACTGAAAATACTGTAAATCTGGGAAGTTCACATGTAAATATTTCACAGAAAGAAAACATGTTATATAGCAAGGTCACAGTCTTTTTGGTATTTTATCTATACCATGAATGTATTTTCAGGAAAGTCCTGAATGTTTTTATATTTTTTATGGAAGAATTCTGTACTTAATTTCAATTTTTGTAAAATAGTTGCCCAATTAAAGTTTGATATGATAAACTTTACCTTTGTAGTGTTTTATTTTGTACAGCTGTAACCACACCTGTTCCAGGTGCATTTCTGACATGCTTTTGTACCTGTTTTGCACATTTGATCAATTATCCCATTGCTACATTTAATTTACTTGAGAAATTGCTTGAGAAATTTCTGCCAGGACCGGGACTCGAACCCACGTCCTGATGTCAGTCCGTTACACCTATACGTGACTGGCCGAGGTAGAAGTGCTAACGATTGTGCTATCTGAGGCATGTGGCAGTCTGCAGGTCTACCATATATTTCAAGGAACCACACCTCCCTGAAGTATCACAGAAGTGTTTTACTATATAGTATCACATTATTACTACATAGTATCACGTTATTACTACATAGTATCACGTTATTACTACATAGTATCGCGTTATTACTACATAGTATCACGTTTTTACTACATACGTATCACGTTTTTACTATCACGTTTTTACTACATAGTATCACGTTTTTACTACATAGTATCACGTTATTACTACATAGGTATCACGTTTTTACTACTTACGTATCACGTTTTTACTACATAAGCTCCCAATTTTTTTTTTCATGGTGAATGCAATACGCTTCGTAGATCAATAACAACAATAAAAACAATAAAAACAGTGCAGAACAGATTCAGTCTGTGTTAAAAGCCAGTGAGTAAAAATGTGTTTTTAGAAGAGTTTTAAAACTGGATAGTGAAGGAGCTCGTCTGATGGAAGAGGGAGATCGTTCCACAGTTTTGTCTCCTCTGAGCCTCCGTTTGGACCTCGGCACCTCCAGAAGCAGCTGATCAGCTGATCTGAGGCACCGAGCAGGAGAGTATGGGTGAAGCAGCTCAGAGAGGTAGGATGGAGCAAGACCATTTAAACTTTTAAAAACAAATAAAAGAATCTTAAAATGAACTCTAAAATGAACAGGCAGCCAGTGGAGTGAAGCCAGAGTGGGGGTGATGTGCTCCCTCTTATGAACTCCAGTTAGAAGGCGAGCAGCAGCGTTCTGGACCAACTGGAGACGTCTGAGGGAGGACTGGCTGACTCCAAGGTAAAGAGCGTTACCCAAAACACAGAGGAGCAGTGGAGGATTCAGAACCAGCTATGTTCACAGACATGGTTCTGTCTGCCAGATAGGACCTAAACCAGTCCAGTGCAGTACCACAGATACCAACTTGGTGCTGTAAACGTGATATTAAAACGTTATGGTCCATGGTATCAAAGGCAGCGGTTAGGTCGAGCAGGACAAGAACCACATGTTCACCAGAATAATAGCAGAAAGGACAGTTGTGCATGAATGACATTTCACCTGCTCCATCATCTTTCTCTGGATCTGTTCCCAGACACGTCATCCATCTTCTGTTTAAAGAGCAGAGCAGCTCTTCTCCACCTTATAACAAGATGATTAACTTATTCGACAAGTGGTCCATGGTACGTGGTGTGTACTTGGGTTGATGGTTTTCACCATGTTCCTGCAAACATATAAACAAGCATGTCCCTGTTACTGTAACAATAGCTTAGGATGGACAATTATTAGCTCTGTTGTTATTACTTAACTAATCCAAAAAAGCTAAGTCTGGTCCTCTGGACATTCAAAAAAACAAAACAAAACAAAGCAAAAAAACAACAACTGTAGAAACGTTTCGTCTTTCGTCCGAAAGACTTCCTCAGTCTGAGAAGCTGAGTTCAGCTCAGTCTTATAAATAGCACCCTCCCACAGTGGATCAACCAGTTGGCTGATGACAGCCGAAACCAGCTGCTCACATGATCAAGGAGGACCATCAGCCTGACGATGGATCGTTAACACCCTGATGGTTGTTTGCTATTCACAGAGGGCTGAGTGATACTAGCAATAACAGCATTGTAAGTGGGGGACAGTTGAACCCGGAGGCCTCCACCTCTGTTTAATGATGGACGGTTTCTTTTCACAAAGATGGCCTCCTTTACTCCTCTCTCAAACCATTGTTCCTCTCTATCAAGGATGTGAACATCTTCACACAGCTGAACACAGCTTCTCAGACTGAGGAAGTCTTTCGGACGAAAGACGAAACGTTTCTACAGTTGTTGTTTTTTTGCTTTGTTTTGTTTTGTTTTTTGAATGTCCAGAGGACCAGACTTAGCTTTTTTGGATTTTTCTACCTGGATTATTGAGCATGCATCAGGGTAATTACTTAACTAACCTAAATTTTGTACATTATCATTTATGGGATTGTCTTGTATTGTTTCTTTTGTTAAAAAATGAACAAATTTAATAAACATAAACATAAATGTTGGTGATTCCACATCTGAAAAGAGATGCAACCTTTTCACAACATGTGCTGTAACTGTTCTGTGTCATTCTTCATTCAGTTGCACCAACATATTTACCTTGGACGCTGTGGTGCCTGGCTGACATTATTAGCCATTTCAGGTCGTTTGTCTATGAAAAAAATATGAGCTAACGTTAGCATGGTGTTTGCATTTGAGTTGACCTACCGCTTTAAGTTGAGTATAACTTGTTAGCTGCCTTAATGTTGGTATGAGATTGTAGAGATATAGCACTCTCATGTCCGTATTGGAGTTAAACCTCGTCACATCTCTCTGAGACTCTGAGTGTTACACTTTCTTGAAGCTCTCAAGGAGACAAATGGACACCATTTTTGTTACAATTATTTTGAATTAATGGACACCAATTAATCAGATTGAACTTTCTTTTTAATGTGTGTTAATTCAGAATTGATCTACAGTATATTTTTGTCATTTAATGATGATCTGTTACTTGCATGAGTTTGACCTTCTGCTGGTTTATTTCTACAGAACAAGCAGGCTTTAATATTATGGCACAGTTCAGGGTAAACTTTCAACTTGCAACTTCCTTTTGTGTTGTCTGTGAAGTTAGCCATAATATTCTCTGTGCTCACAAGCGGCCATCTGGCCGATTCTGTAAACAGTTTTCCTGTTGTCCGTCAGAGACTTTCTGCCTATGGGGATGAAAAATCCATCCGTTGTTTTGTTAAACCAACCAATAGCCATCAGGAGGTGGGCAGACTCCACCCTCCATATAAAGTCTTACTTCCGTTTTGACTTTAGTGTCGAAGGGGAGAACTTTCTAACAACTGTTTGTTTTCCTCTGGAAAAAGCTGGAAACGTTCTGGTCATTGAGTCAATTAGACCCACATTTCAGCTGGAGTCACAGTAAAGCTTACTGTACCTCATTCACTCATCTTCTGAAAGAATTTGTTTTCTGGAAAGTTTTATTTTGAAAGCTCTGCCAGGAGCTGGCTCTGTTCCTGCCGGAAAAAGCGCACTTCGGCTCGTCTGTCAGCCATACACGCGTGGAAGTTAACTGGACGTCAAACTGGACAACACAGTCCGTTGGTGTCCATAAAACTTTGTTGCTCTTATCTCCAGAGAAGTATCTTCACCAGGTAACGAGGCGTTGATTGTATGCTGCACGGGTAAGAAGTCTAGCTGGATCTGTTCTGGAAAGTGTCACCCTGTCTTTTCAAAATAATTAACTTCCGTTAACTTAGCTTTCATTCCTCCTATTTCTTCTTTTTCCCTAAGCCAGTAAACTTCAAGTAAATGTGCCAACAGAAAAGTTTCTAACTGTCTGTTTGTTTTTAATTTGAATTCTTGTCAACGTAGTTTAGTAGATCAGAGCTAATATCGATACAAATGTTTAATGTACTTTTATGATTATTTCAATAAAAGGTCTATTTTCTGGTGGACCAACATAAATTGAAGTCTCTCGTGAAATTACATTTTTGTCTAGTCACAGTCAAAGCAATTCAATACCGGAAAAAGGGTGAACTCGCGAATGAATTTGGGTCAGATCAAGTCTGCTCCAACTTCTCTAAAATATAGGTAAGTCATTAAACTGACCAATAAGTCCTATATTATTACAAGATGTAGTTTAGAGTTTTATTTACCTGATGGAGCTGGAGAAGAGGCAGCGAAAACAGTCTGGTGGAGCGCGTCAAAGACGGGCCACACTTTTACTTCTCCACCCTCCTTTACACGATATAAAGTTATTGAAAGTGCTGCACTGAGCTGACTGGTCATTTTATTAAAGTTAAGCCACACTTTTGACCACGGCTGCTCACTCTCCATGTTTGGGAACACTTCCGGTGGATTCTTCTTCGTTGGTTTTCGGTGGGCGGCTTCAACTTCTGGTTGGCGGACTAGGCATCAAATTGAAAATTAATATTTCAAACAATTCTGGGAAATCGTTTATATTATATATAATTTATAAAGTGGGCCCCATTAATTCATTTCACTCATTCTGTGTTAACAGACGCAGACTGTCCCTCTGTTTTTCCACACTCCGTACGTATGTGTGCGTGAGTTGCAGAACAACCAATCGAATTAACATGATTTTAAAAAATCTGAAAAACAACAACAAAACGAGAGACAAAAAAAAAACACTCACCGCAGATATGCTCCTATGAGTAATTTATTTTGGGTACATCAATTACGAAGTACTCAATAAAAAACAAAGTGCAACATGCAAAACCTCCCAGAAGAGAATCACAGGCGGAGATGCAACAACTTCCAACTTTGTTCTACATTTGAAGTTGCACAAAGAACGGTAGGTTGTACTTTTTTTTTGCTATGAGATAGCTGATTTTAGCTAACATGTTTTATCAAGATTTGAAATAAATACAGGTTTAAAAAAGAATACATGGTCTATTATTTACATTTAACATATAATTGCAACATTGTAAAAAAAAAAGACTCACACGCAGCTGGATATCTCATCAACTTGGAAGACGAAGTGTCTATCTCTGCTGCCATCTCTGGATTTTAGGACACATTTATAATTGGATTTACGATAACTGGTTCCTGCTTTTTGGATTTAGCTGGTCGCTGGTTTATCTAAAAACAAGGAAGTCGTCGGCAGCAAATCTGGACCCGATCACGCTTCTTGCCTTTGTGATAGCTTGGTCCGTGCCTGTGTACCCAGACTCAAATGCTTTTAGCAGAATGGATCAGATCTCATGGATTTTATTCAGGCACATTTTTTTGGTGTGGCCACGTAATTTGGACATTTCTGAACCCAAGTGGACCAACACAGACTCAAGGTAGATGTCATTATGTTCTGCCTGTCCCTAAAACAACTGTGTTTATCTGAATCTGGCTCTCCCGGCTGGCCTGAAGGCCACCTTATCTGAATATGCCTGGAGGACATGTAATCTAATGCTCTGACCCCTCCCCTCGAGGAATTTCCAACTGTTCAACCAGAGGAAACCAGCTGAATAAACATTATGTCATCATTTCAGGACTCTTGGATTCCCATAGGCGTGTCCTTGGCCATTCCCCAACATCATTTGAGAATGTTTACGGATCTCACTGGAGAGAACTGGCTGATTATTTCAACCTTATCAGAACTCTTACAGTGTCCTCGAGTGCACCCTTGAACATTGCTCACTGCTCTCGTCGTCGTCGTCCTTCCCGCAGAATGTTTACATTTCTATGAACTTATTTGTGCAAGGTGTTTTTTTTATATTGAAATTTTTCTTCTCAGGCAAGAAGAAAGATTTTAATAGGAATTTTTTTCACTTCCAATTCCTAATGTGTCGAGTTTCATTACTTTTTGTCTGTTTAACAGATCTCACTTGTAAATGAGTCTTCTAGGCTCAATGTGACTTATCTGAAGAAATAAAGGTTGAATGAATGAAAGAAAGGACTTGAAATTCCAAGTTTCAGACTTGAGACTTGACTTGACCGTCTTTACTTAAGTCTTGACTCGGGACTTGAGGATAAAGACCTGAGACTTACTTGAGACTTGCAAAACACTGACTTGTTCCCACCTCTGCCTGGAACCCCTTGCAGGTAAGATCCTGGTGTTGATGGTGGAGCGGGTCAAAAGATGGCTGATGGAGACTTTGGTTCAGATCTGAACCAAAAACAAAGTTAGTCACATCCCAGATAAACTGAAAGATTGTTCACTACGAAGAAGAGAAGAGAAACTCAGCTCACAGAGGAGATGGAGAGACTGAGGGAGGAGCTGAGCTGCTCGTGAACAAGACAAAAAGTTCCACATTGAACACAGTTCAACGCACAAAGCACCACACAGGGAGTCTCTTCAACATGCTGTCTGTCATCACATCTGGATTCACTCTGATGCTTCTGCTGACTGGAACAGGTTGGGTTCATTCTTTGAAAGGACATTTCTGCATTTGAGCTTTCTTCTGCACTTATTTGACTTTTGTCTTCCGTCAGGAGTCAGCGGTCAAAACCTCACTGCAGTGAAGGATGAAGAGTCCAGTTTAGAAGGCCGCTCTGTGACTGTGTCCTATAGATATTCACAACAAGCAGCTGCTGGGGATTACTTCTTCTGGTATCGACAACATCCAGGAAAACCTCCAGAGTTCCTCTTGTACATTTCAGGACTCAGCATTACAAGGACAGCAGAGTCTCTTAAATCAGAGAGAAGATTCTCCACCAAACTGAGAGGGAAACACACCTTGGATCTGCAGATGTCCTCTGCTGCAGAGACAGACTCTGCTGTGTACTACTGTGCTGTGAGGCCCACAGTGACAGGAAACAACCAAACTCTGTCCAAAAAGCTGCAGAGCAAACACAACACAATCCTCCACAACATCCACCAGAGGGACTCAGTCTGTTAAAGCTCTGACTGTTGAGTCCTTCATGAACTTTCAGCATGAACAGAAATGTCTAAGCGTTCTCCACTGATGACAGACTTTATGGGACATTGTCATTAAAATGACAATTAAAATAAAAATTAGAGCAAAAAGTTGAGTCAACTCAGAAAGACATTTTTCTGATGTTTCTGATACAACCTGGATGTAACATTACTTTGTTTCATCACATTTTCACTTTGTGCTTTGAGACCTCATGTGAAACTAAGTGGACCAAAGAAAAGAAACGTACAGTGGTGCTTGAACGTTTGTGAAGCTTTTATAATTTTTATATAGTTCTGCATGAATATGACCTAAAACATCATCAGATTTTTCACAAAGTCCTAAAAGTAGATAAAGAGAACCCAGTTAAACAAATGAGACAAAAATGTTATACTTGGTCATTTATTTATGGAGGAAAATGATATATATATATATATATA
>JBBPBX010004278.1:0-50045 GCA_038048925.1 Garcialebias charrua | reverse complement strand
TATATTCACAGATTCCATCCGCTTCACACTCTGCTGCAAATCTGATTCTGATTCTGAAACTGTTCCAGTGAGAACTGAAGATCCCGGCAGGATGATGCAAACAGGACCACATCATCTGTAAATAGCAGAGAAGGAATCCTGAGGCCACCAAACTGGACTCCCTCTGACCCCTGGCTGCACTTAAATATTCTGTCCATGAAAGTTATGAACAGAAACGGTGACAACAGGCAGTCCAGGTGGAGTCCAAATCCCAAACGGAAGGGGTCAGGCTTTCTGCTGGCAATGTGACCCAAACTCTCACACCACTTGTATAGGGACCCAACAGTCCATAGCAACAGGCCCCCACTTCTAAACTCCTGGAGCACACCTCATAGTGCACCCCAAGGAGCACAGTCGAACACCTTCTCCGAGTCCACAAAATACATGTACAATAGACCAGGTAGGTATACAGGTAGTCCCCGATTTACGAGCGCTCTGATCTGCGAGGTTCCAGACTTACGAGCTGCGAATTTTTGGAAAAAACGAAAAAAATACTGAGTTTTCATGTGTTTTTTCACCACAGTTAGTTAGATAAGCATATGAACACACGTTTCCGATCATTTTTATGCACTCATAAGCAGTTTTTGGATGAAAATAGAGTGTTTGTAGTCGCGCTAGCGAAAACCGTTCCAATTTACGAGCGAAATTCCGGATTTACGAGAGAAATGGCGGCCGTTCCAAATTACGAGATTTCCGGTTTACGAGCGCCTCGTTGTAACGGATCTCGCTCGTAAATCGGGGACTACCTGTACTCGGCTGATTCCTCAAGGACCCTAGTGAGAGTAAAGAGCTGGTTTGGTGTTACACGCACAAGGCAGAACCCGCATTGTTACTCCTGGATGTGAGGTTCGACCAACAATGAAACTCACTTCCTTTTCCTCAAAGATATACCGGTGGTATTGAGAAGGTTCAAGAAATATTCCTTTCACCTTCTCAACACATCACTGGTTGAAGTCAACAGCACCCCACCTTCACTGAACACAGTGTTAGTAAAGTGCTGATTTCCCCTCCTCAGCTGGCTTATGGTAGCCAGAATCTAGTCATAGCCAATCAAGAGTTTCTATCAAAGACCTTACCAAACTCCTCCCACATCTGAACTTTTGCCTCACACTAGTCAAGGTTTCATCCCGCTTGGCTCTCTGGTACTCCTCAGCTACCTCCAGTGTCCCACCAGCCAACAATGGACTCCTTCAGCTTGAAAGCCTCCCTAACCAGTGGTGTCTGCCACCAAGTTCGAGGATATCCACCACGAGAAGCACAGACAACCTTGCAGCTAGAGCTCAAGGAAGCCACTTCAACAATTGGGGTGCGGAACATGGCCCACTCAGACTCAATGTCCCCCACCTTAGCTGCAAGCCTAAAGAGATGTGTTTTCAGAGACAGAGAAAGAGAGGTGGTGTTTTGTAGGCCTGGTGGTAGAGCGTTCCAGAGTTGAGGGGCAGAGCAGGTGAAGGCCCTGCTCCCCATGGTGGAGAGGCGAGCAGAGGGTACATGGAGATGTAGTGAAGAGGAGGATCTGAAAAGAGCGAGAGGGGATGGAGATTTGTAGGAGGTCAGATAGATAAGGAGGGGCAAGGTTGTGGATAGCTTTGAAAGTGAGAAGTAGAATTTTGAAGATGATGCGTGATTTAACCAGGAGCCAGTGGAGCTGCTGCAGGACAGGAGTGATGTGGTTATAGTAGGAGGTTTGAGTGATGACACGGGCAGCTGAGTTCTGGACCATCTGTAACTTGTGGAGAGATTTGTTGGGGAGGCCGTAGAGAAGGGAGTTGCAGTAATCGATACGGGAAGTCACAAGACTGTGCACCAGGATGGCTGTGGAGCGGGGTGTGAGAGAAGGACGGAGACGGTTAATATTACGGAGGTGGAAATAGGCAGACCGAGTAATATTGTTGATGTGTGAAGTGAAGGAGAGAGTGGTGTCGAGGATGACACCGAGACTCTTGACCTGAGGGGAGGGGGATAGCAGAGAGTTGTTAAGGGGGACGAGAAGATGTTCTGATTTTGAAATAGAGTTTTTGGTACAGACGAGAATGATTTCTGTTTTGTTACTGTGTAGCTGTAGGAAATTGTTAGAAAACCAGTG
This sequence comes from Garcialebias charrua, assembly GCA_038048925.1. NCBI lineage: Eukaryota > Metazoa > Chordata > Actinopteri > Cyprinodontiformes > Rivulidae > Garcialebias > Garcialebias charrua. Next base: position 47,920 of record JBBPBX010004278.1, on the reverse strand, counting down.
ATTGAGCTCATTGAGACAGTCAGTGAGATGGAGGGTGGGTGGGTGGAGTTTGGTTTTGTTGACAAGTAGAGCTGTGTGTCATCAGCATAACAGTGGAAATGGACACCAAATTTGCGGAAGATGTGACCTAGAGGAAGGAGGTAAATGATGAAGAGGAGGGGTCCGAGGACAGAGCCTTGGGGGACACCCGTGGAGACAGGGGAGGACTGGGAACGGAAGGATTTAAGCAGAATGAATTGAGTGCGGTCAGAGAGATAGGAGTTGAACCAGTCTAACAGAGTACCTGAGATGCCAATGGAAGTTAGTCTGTTGAGGAGGATAGAATGACAGATGGTGTCAACAGCAGAACTTGGATCAAGAAGAATGAGGATGGACAGAAGACCAGAGTCAGCAGCAAGAAGAAGGTCGTTAGTAATTTTTATTAGAGCTGTTTCGGTGCTATGGTGGGGTGAAAACCAGATTGAAACTCTTCATAAATGTTGTTGTTGGACAGATGAGAGTGAAGTTAACTAGAAACAACTTTTTCCAGAACCTTGGAAATAAAGGGCAGATTGGAGATCGGACGAAGATTACTGAAGTTGGCAAAGTCAAGACCTGGTTTCTTGATGATGGGGGTGATGGTAGGGATGCAGTTAAAGCTCATCTGGAGATGTGAGTTGAAGCTCCTTCTGATGGGCTCTTCTGCCAGGTGTTCCCAGCAAACCCTCACTACATTTTGGGGTTTATTGGGTCTGTCTGGCATCTTCCCCACCATCTGATCCAAGTCACTATGTGGTGATGATCAGTTCACTGCTCAGCTCCTCTCTTCACGAAGTGTCCAAAACAAATGGCCATAAATCAGGTGGCACGACTACAAAGTCAATCATCAATCTATGACCTAGGGCATCCTGGTGCCAAGTCCACTTATGGACACCCTGATGTTCGAACATGGTGTTTGTGATGGACAAACTACAATTAACACTGAAGTCCAACAACACAACACCACTCGAGTTCAGATCAGAGAGACCATTCCTCCCAATCACACCCCTCCAGGTCACACTGTCATTACCCACTTGGGCACTGAAGTCCCCCAGAAGAATAAAGGAGTGTCCAGCTGAAGCACCTTCCAGCAGCCCTGCCAAGGACTCCAAGAAGGCCGGATACTCTGAACTGCCATTTGGCGTGTAAGCACAAACAACAGTCAGAGCCTATCTCCCCACCCGAAGGCTCAGGGAAGATGCTCTCTCAACTACCAGGTAAAATTCCAACACACGGGCACCAAGTCAGGGCTAAGGGTAGACCCACACATTCTTGACACCTCCCAACATTGGCAACTCCAGCGTGGATTACAGTAAACGGACTGCACTTATATAGCGTTTTCAACCTTATCAAGATACTCAAAGAGCTTTACAACACAATCTGTGCCCTCATTTGTCCATTCATACAGCACTCTACTACATCTTTATAAAGGATAATCAGTGTTCTATCACATTTATACACCAATGGGATATATATTGGAGACAATGAGGGGTTCAGTGTCTTGCCCAGGGACACTTCATCATGTGACTGCTGGTGGAATCAAACCCCCAACTCTCCCATCGGAGGATGACTACTCTAACCACTAAGAGTCAGAGTCAGAGAGTCTTTATTGTCATTTGCACCGCATGTGGTACATGTGATGAAAACGAGATTATGTACACAGGGTCCCAGTTACATCCAACAACAAATGCAAGAGAAAAACAGTAATAACATCTAGAATTAACTAAGAGAAACATCAACTAGTAATACACTAAGCCCTAATGTAATAGAAAAACATCATTATAAACAGCAGCACGAACATGAGTCTGTATGAGCAGATGGTCACAGATGAACACAGATGAACACAGATGAACACAGCAACAAGAAAACAGATCAGCATCAGCATGATGTGATATTTTGCAGTGTTTATTCTTATTATTTATTTATTCATGAGTCTAACAGCCTCAGGGTAGAAGCTGTTCCTCAGTCTAGTGGTTCTACATTTGATGCTCCTCAACCTCCGTCCTGAGGGGAGTGGGGCAAAGAGTGAGTGTGCTGGGTGAGTGAGGTCTTTCATGATGCAGGTGGCTCTTTTCCTGCATCTGGAGGTGTAAATGTCTGTGATGGTGGGGAGACTGACTCCAACATCTTCTGTGCAGCCTTCACCACTCTCTGTAGAGCTTTTCTTTCTGCAACTGTGCAGCCTCCATGCCACACGTTGATGCTGGAGCACAGGATGCTCTCCACTGCACACCTGTAGAAGGAGGTGAGGACTGGGCTGCTCAGACCAGCTCGTCTCAGCCGTCTGAGGAAGGTCCAGCCCCTCTCAAGGAGATCAGTTCCAGAGCCCATGTTGTGCATCAAAGTGAGTCCAACTATATCCAGTTGGTATCTCCCCTCCCCCTAAAGGTTGTTCCATGTCCCAAGAGCTAGTTTTGGTAAGCCGGGGTCAGAGCTCCAAGGGCCCCTCCTTCAGTCATTTCCCATGTCATCATGCATGTGACTTGTATGGGCCCTCCTGCAGCTGGTGGGTCCATAAGAAGATAAACCCATGATGATCATTGGAGCTGAGCCCGACTGGCCCCATGGGTAGAGACCCAGTAACTATGTGCCCCCCCACAGGTTTGGGTCCAGGGTGGGGCCTCAGTAACCCACATCACAACAAGGGACACTGAACTCATTGATGTTTTCTGTCCGTATTACTCTTTGGAAGTTATTGTTAGGAAAGAATCCAGTTTAAATTATACACTGAAGGTTTTAACTTCAATGCTGCCTCAAAATCACACAGAAACAGAAAACAAGGAACAAGAATGCAGATTTGATTTGATTTGATGTTTATTCATTCATTTTTGAAGAACAATACAAGACAGTTTCATCAGATACAAGAATACAAGTAGGATAAAATGAAAGGAGCAGAAAGAAGATGAAATCTTATTATATCTGCCCCTTATTTATTTCACAGTTTGTTCAACCAATTATAACCTTCAAACTACATCACAAAATGAATAAATCTACTAATTTATCTAACTGTAATACACAAACTAGATCACAAAATGAAAATTCTACTTACTTTTTCTAACTGTAATACACAAACACACTAAGTTATATCATATATAGTTTTTGAGCAAGTCCTTTTTGACCTTATTCTTAAGATAAAACTTACATGAAGTCATAAACTGTAAACACAAGAAGAAAAGGTCCAGGATGGTGAAGACAGGAGCAAAATCCTTTTTGTGGACCGACCACAAAGTGGAACATCTACTTTGTGGAACATTAAACTATAGGACTACAAACATGCAGGACAGATTGGACTCTGAGTCATGTCAGTTCAAACATGAGGACATAATGGACACTTTTCAGGCCTTGTGTCCAGAGAGGGACAGTTGAGGGAAGGGTTTTCCTCACGGTGTTTAAATCATAACAGTAGATATAGCATGTCTCATACTACTTTTAGAAACTCTAGGAACCACAAGTAAACCTGCAGTCTGAGAGTAAAGTGCTCTGTTAGGAAAATATGGATCAAAAAGATCTTTATTCTAAGATGAATCTTTTCCACTGAACTGACAACATCCTGCTGCAGAGACAGATTCTGATGTTTCACTGAGCTGTGAGACCCACAGAGACAGGAAACCCACATTCTGCACAAAAACCCATCAGGCCCACTGCCGAGCTGCTGGAAGTCTTTTCTCCACCTGTTGGAGTCAACTTTGTCCTCCACTAGAGGACGACATCATCAAGTAGGCGCTGCACTACTTCTGCTCTGTGTTCAAGCATTGTGTCAATAAGAAGTGGTGCTGTGAAGAGAACAGTTGTCAGACTGAATGTTGAACATCAGCTAGTTTCTCCTGTTCATTGAAACCTTCTTGTACACATGGAACATTGGCTGTGGATTATTCTTGCTGCTCTTTTCTTTGGTAAGATAGAAAGATCAACATGTTTCCTCTTCAAACACTTGATTCTTCTTGATTCATCTCTTCCTCTGCATGTTCTGTTCTTCCCCAGAGTGTAAAGGAGACAAAGTCATCCAGACTGAAGGAGACCTTGTTGCTGATGAAGGACAGACTATTACTCTGGGATGTACTTTTGAAACCAGTGATACTTTTCCACGATTGTTACTGGTACAAACAAGAAGAAAACAGTTTCCACAGTTCATACTGTCATGTTATGGAACATCAGGAGTTAACGCTCCAGGATTCAGCAAAGACAGATTTGATGCAACAATCATCATCAAATCTGAAGTTCCTCTGAAGATCCAGAACCTTCATGTGTCTGACTCTGCTGTGTACTACTGTGCTCTGCAGCCCACAGTGACAGGAAACAACCAAACTCTGTCCAAAAAGCTGCAGAGCAAACACAACACAATCCTCCACAACATCCACCAGAGGGACTCAGTCTGTTAAAGCTCTGACTGTTGAGTCCTTCATGAACTTTCAGCATGAACAGAAATGACTTCTCCACAGATGAGAATGTTCTATTCAATAATTCTTCAAACTGTGACATTCACTCCTAATGGAATGAAAGAGAACTTCTTCTTCTTCTTTCGGCTTTTCCCTCCTCAGGGGTCGCCACAGCGAGTCATCCTCCTCCACCTCACTCTGTCCTCACTCCAACTACCTCCATGTCCTCTCTAACTGCATCCATATATCTCCTCTTTGTCTTTTTCCTGGCAGCTGCATTTCTAACATCCTTCTACCAATATACCCACTGTCCCTCCTCTGGACATGTCCAAACCACTGTCCCTCCTCTGGACATGTCCAAACCATCTCAGTGTGTCCTCCCTAACTTTATCTCCCAGTTGTTCAACATGTGCTGTACCTCTGATGATCTCATTCCTGATCTTATCCATCCTTGTCTCTCCTAAGGAGAACCTCAACATCTTCATTTCTGACACTTCCAGTTCTGTCTCCTGTCTTTTTGTCCATGTCTCTGTCTCCTGTCTTTTTGTCCATGTCTCTGTCTCCTGTCTTTTTGTCCATGTCTCTGTCTCCTGTCTTTTTGTCCATGTCTCTGTCTCCAGACCATACAACATAGCTGGTCTCACCACTGTCTTGTAAACTTTTCCTTTGACCTTTGCTGACACCTTTTTGTCACAAATCACTCCTGAAACTTTTCTCCATCCACTCCATCCTGCCTGGACTCTCTTCTTCACCTCTTTACCACATTCCCCATTTTCCTGGACAGTGGACCCCAAGTACTTGAAGTCCTGCACCTTTGTGACCTCTGACCCTTGTAGCCTCACTGTTCCACCTCCTCCCTCTCATTCACACACATGTACTCTGTCTTACTACGGCTGACTTTCATTCCTCTTCTTTCAAGTGCATACCTCCACCTCTCCAAGTTCTCTTCCACCTGTTCCCTGTTCTCACCACAGATCACGGTAGCCGTGTTTCCATGTCCTAGGGCGTCCTGGTGCCAAGTGCACTTATGGACACCTTTATGTTCGAACATGATGTTTGTGATGGACAAACTATGACGAGCAATGAAGTCCAATAACAGGATACTGCTCGGGTTCAGATCAGAGAGACTGTTCCACGCAATCATGCCCCTGCAGGTCACACTGTCATTACCCACATGGACATTGTAGTCCCCCAGCTTAATAAAGGAGTCCCCAGTTGGAGCACCTTCTTGCACTCCCGCTAAGGACTCCAAGAAGGCTAGATACTATGAACTGCCATTTGGCGCGTAGAAACATACAGTCAGAGCCTGTGCCCTATCCAAAGACACAGGGAAGTCACCCTTTCATCCAACCCGGAAAACTCCAACACACAGGCGCCAAGTTGTGGGGTTAAGAGAAGACCCGCACCAGCTCAGCTCCTCTCACCATGAGACACTCCAGAGTGGAATAAGATCTGGCCTCTCTCAAGGAGATTCGTTCCAGAGCCCATTCTGCACGTCAAGGTGAGCCCACCAAAATCTAGTTTGTACCTCTCAACCTCAGGCACAAGCTCAGGCTCCTTCCTCACCTGAGATGTTATGTTCCATGATCCAAGAGCCAGCTTTGGTAAGCCAGGGTCAGAGCACCAAGGCCCCAACCTTCGACCACTACTCATGGTGCCCACACACACAGCAGAGATGGAATCCTGAGAAGACTGAACCGGAATCCCTTTCCCCCCTGGCTGCAGCAAGAAATTCTGTCCATCAAAGTTATGAACAGAACCAGTAAGAATGGGCAACCCTGGCAGAGTCCAACTCCCACTCTGAAGGGGTCCAACTTATTCCTGGCAATGCGAACCAAACTCTCGCACTGCTTGTAAAGAGACTGAACAGCCTGTAACAACGGGCCCCCAATCCCATACTCATGGAGCACCCCTCACATTGTACCCCGAGGAACACTGTCTGCCTTCTCCAAGTCCACAAAACACATGTAGACTGGATTGACAAACTCCCATGACCGCTTGAGGATCCTAGTGAGGGTAAAGAGCTGATCCAGTGTTCTACAGCCAGGACTGAATCCGCATTGTTCCTTCTGGATCAGAGGTTTGACCAACGATCGGACTCGCTTCTCCAGTACCTCTGAATAGACCTTACCAGAAGAGGGGACCCACCACCCCAGTCTGCCAATGCAGTGGCACTCCCCCCGATGTCCACGCAACGTTGCAAAGGCGTGTCAACCAAGACAGACCCACATTATCCAGAGCCTTAAGGAAACCATGGTGAATCTCATTCACCCCCAGAGCCCTGCCGCCGTGGAGCTTTATAACTACCTTGATGACTTGAGCCACGGTTATGGACAGACGAACCCCGAAGTCCTCCGACTCTGCTTCCTCCATGGAAGATGTACCAGTTGGACTGAGAAGGTCTGAGAAGTATTCCTTCCACCTCCCGACAACATGAATGGTTGAGGTCAACAGCACTCAACTTTTACTGAACACAGTGTTAATAAAGCGATTTGTTCCTTTCCTCAGCCGCCTGATGGTTTGCCAGTATCTCCTCAGAGCCCACCGAGAGTCGTTATACAAGGTGTCACACCAAACTCTTCCCACATCAGAGCCACTGTCACAGTACCACTCGTAGATCAAGCAGTCAGAGTTGTGATGCCTCAAACTAATTCCTCTCCTGCTTAGAATCCACAAAAGTCAGAACAAAATAAAACAAACTAAAAAATAATCCAGAGAAATACAGATGAATATCCAGAGAAGCTCCAGTGAGGACACCAATCCTCCAAGCAGCACCGCTGTGCCTGAGAGATGTTCTGCGCTGACGAGCTGCGCTCAGCTGACCGCTAGTGCTGGAGGTGTGTTTCCAAACTTTTGAAGAGAGCCGGACCTTCAGAGTACCAGTAAAGAACCATAAAATGGTCCCAAAGGGAAGACACCAGACTCCGAACGTCTCCTGCTCAAGAAGCCACCTGAGCCAGCAAACAGTGCTCAGAATGACCGCTGACCACAGGGGCTGGAAGTAGTCCAGTGCCAAATACCTGGTTGGTGCCGTATGGCTCTTTGCAGCCAGTGAGCGGCAAAGTCACTTTGAAGAAGGTCCAAACTTTTAATCAGGTTTAGATCTGGTCAGTTAGTTGTTATGAGGCTGCAGAGGAGCCGAGATGCTGCTGATCGCAACGGTAGCAGGTACTTACAAGGTCCAGAAGCATATATAGTTATAGTAAACAACAACGTGGTAGAATATAACGGTGCAAGTAGGATGAATTAGTATCAATAAGCATTTCACGGGTTGTAATATTAGCTTAAATGCAGATTGCACATAACTAACATAAACTACACCGGCTGTGTGACAGAGTCAAACAAAGATCACCATGGAAATCCCAAACCGAACCAAACATATGAGTCAGTTCAGGAAGGTGACCAGAAGAGACACCCCCCACCTCCCACACACATGTTCCATTATAGAAGTGATTCCCACAATTGTTTTGTTTTGTTTGTTTATTTATTCATTTCATTTCCATTAAAAACAATACAATTTCAAGAGAAAAAAAAAACCTATAAAATGAAAGGCGGCAGAAGAAGAATTAAATCTTATCAATTCTGCCCCTTCTTAACAAAATCAATTCAAACAATCAATTCAAGCAATAATCACAAATAATACAACAAAACCCAAAACATATCACAATTATTCTTTATAGTTTTCGCTAATATTAACTAACTTAAATGTATCTCGTCAGCATTATATTCTTTATCCTTTTCTTAAATACAAATAATGATTCCTCATTTTTAATATCATTATTCAAACCATTCCATAAATCAATTCCCCTCATTAAAGTAGACCTACCCCGCAAACTTGTTCTAAACTTTGGCTTAACAAAAATATCAGTTCCTTTTAAATTATAGCAACTGCTCCTTTTTACAAAATACGCTTGTACGTTCGATGGTAAATTGTGATTCTGAGCCCTGTACATTAGTAATAGAATAAAGTAGTCCACCAAATCATAAAACTTGAGTAATTTCAGTTGATAAAATAAAATACTTGAAGGATGACAATAATGTTTTCTTGAGATAATTCTTACAGCTCTTTTTTGTAAAATAAAAATAGATTTGGTTGCAGTTTTACAAGCTGTACCCCAGACACCAATACAATAAATTAAATTTGGCACAACAATTGTATTATACAGTAAACACAAAGCCTTGTCTGTCAGTAAGTCCCTCGTTTTATATAGTACTGCCATGGACTTAGACATTTTAGTTCTTACAAAATTATATGTTTTTTCCATGACAATTTATCATCGATAATCACACCCAAAAACTTTACTTCATTCACTCTTTGTATCTCCACACCATCAATCTTGAAAAGAAAATCCATAGTTGACTTTTTTTACTAAATATCATATAATTAGTTTTTTCCACGTTCAGTGATAACTTGTTTAATTTAAACCAAGTTTGAATTTTGTCAAACTCCATCTTCATTAATTCAAACGTCTGATTCAAGTCTCTACCCGAGCATAAAAAAGTAGTGTCATCTGCAAATAAAACACACCTTAGAATCCCAGACACCTTAATTAAATCATTTACATATAAAATAAACAACTTAGGGCCAAGCACTGAACCTTGTGGTACTCCACACGAAATACTGCATAGTTGAGATCTCACATCATCAATTTGTACAAACTGTTTTCTGCCCTTCAAATAACTAGATATCCACTGTATGGCTAGACCTCTAATACCGTACTGTTGCAATTTTTCAAGTAAAATGGTGTGGTCAATGGTGTCAAAAGCCTTTCTCAAATCAACAAACAGACCCATACAATACTGCTTATCATCTATTGCTGAAGTAACCTCTTCTATCAGTTCCATAAGAGCCAAACTTGTCGAATTATTTGATCTAAAACCATACTGACTATTACTCAAGATATTGTTTTTATCAAGAAACTTGTCCAGTCTGGACACAAATAATTTTTCAAGGATTTTTGAAAACTGTGGCAACAAAGAAACAGGTCTATAATTATTAAATAAACATTTCTCCCCATTTTTAAAAATTGGAACCACCTTTGCAATTTTCATTTTTTCAGGGAATATACCTTTAGAAAGTGATAAATTACAGATGTGTGTAAATGGCTCTATAATATGACTTATTATCTCCTTCACAACCATCATATCCAAATCATCACAGTCTTTAGATCTTTTATCAGTAAATTGTCCAACAACCTTCATTATTTCTTCTTTAGTGGTTCCATTTAGAAACATACTGTTTACACAACCACTGATTAAATAACTCACGTTTTCATCTATTTTAGGAATTGAGGTTGCAAGATTAGATCCCACATTTACAAAATAATTATTGAAACCATTTACAATTTCTTTGTCATCATGAATTTCTACATTATTTTCCACAAAATGTTGTGACAATCCCATGTTACCCTTATGTTTATTTATAATAATAATAATAATAATAATAATGAATTCAATTTATAACGCGCTTTTCATTAGTGAAAATCTCAAAGCGCTACACACATTGAATGCTACACACATTCATAAACCGGTGGTGGCAGACTACCATGCAAGGTGCTTTCCAGTCCTACCGGGAGCAACTCAGGGTTAAGTGTCTTGCCCAAGGACACAACGACACATGGTGTGGGTAACCGGGATTCGAACCGCCAACCTTCCGATCGGGGGACGACTGCCATTACCACTACGCCACGGCCGCCCTAGAACACTGTTAATTACTCTCCATGTCGCCCTCATATCACCACTGCATTTATGTAATAATTGACTATAGTATTCCCTCTTATGTTTTCTTATAATCCCTACTAACTTATTTTTGTACTTTTTATATTTTTCTTCAGCATCCTGTGTTCTAGACTTTATGAAACGTGAATATAGATTATTCTTTTTTTTACATGCATTCTTTAATCCATTAGTCATCCAAGGATGATCTACTTTTTTATCCTTAATGTAGATTTTCTGCATACAATTTTTTTAAAACAAATTTTCAAGGATCCTCATAAATTCATTGTAAGATTTGTTTACGTCATCAACATAAACTTCATCCCATTTTTGTATGTCTAGATCTTCTTTGACTTTGTCTAATGCTTTTTTTGATGTATTTATTATATTATGTTTTCTTTTAATTGTTGTTGGTTTACTATCTTTACTTTTGTAAATTGAAAAGACCGGTAAATGATCACTGATATCCATCATCAATATACCACTTATCACCTCCCCATCTGTTATGTTTGTGAATATATTGTCAATTAATGTTGCACTTTGGGTAGTAATTCTCGTCGGATTTGATATTAACGGATATAAATTTAAACTATACATTGAATTTACAAATATACTGATATTATTAGGATCTGCCTTGTTATCTAAATCAATATTGAAGTCTCCACATAAGAAAACTTTTTTATTTTTGCTCTTAACTAACAACTCCAATATTTTATCATTAAATGTCTCTATCTTTGAAGATGGTGATCGGTAGACACAGCTTATTATAATGTTTTTTCCACATTTGTTTATAATTTCCACTGTGATCATTTCCATCATATTGTCAACAACAATTGACATATCTTTAATTAATTTACATTTTATTTCCTTGTTTATAAATAAAGCCACTCCTCCGCCTTTTTTATTTTTCCTATTCATATGATGTAATTCATATCCTTCAATATGTATATTATTTATATTATCATCATTAAGCCATGTCTCCGACAATGCTATTATTTTGAAAGTTTTATTAATGTTTTTGAGATTATCTAACATGTATGATAAATTTGCATTTATACTTCTACAGTTTAGGTGAATTAAAGAAAGATCATCATCTGTTATATTCACATCAATAAACTGCTCTTCATTGTAGTATTTACTTTCTTTTTTAGTTGGAAAAAGACTTCACTCGAACTCCTCATCAACATTATATATTTTAGATATCGAATCATCATGCAATGTGAGATGGGTGGCGGCCGAGGGCGGGGACCCTGGCGGTCTGATCCTCGGCTACAGAAGCTGGCCATTGGGACATGGAATGTCACCTCTCTGGTGGGGAAGGAGCCTGAGCTAGTGTGTGAGGTTGAGAGGTTCCGACTAGAAATAGTCGGACTCACCTCAACGCATGGCTCTGGCTCTGGAACCAGTTTCCTTGAGAGGGGTTGGACACTCTTCCACTCTGGAGTTGCCCCTGGTGAGAGGCGCCGAGCAGGAGTGGGCATACTGGTTGCCCCCCATCTTGGTGCCTGTACGTTGGGGTTCACCCCGGTGAACGAGAGGGTAGCCTCCCTTCGCCTACGTGTGGGGGGACGGGCTCTGACTGTTGTTTGTGCCTATGCACCAAACGGCAGCTCAGACTACCCACCCTTTTTGGAGTCCTTGGAGGGGGTATTGGAGAGTGCGCCTCCTGGGGACTCCCTTGTTCTACTGGGGGACTTCAACGCTCACGTGGGCAATGACAGTGAGACCTGGAGGGGTGTGGTTGGGAGGAACGGCCCCCCTGATCTGAACCAGAGTGGTGTTCTGTTATTGGACTTCTGTGCTCGTCATGGATTGTCCATAACGAACACCATGTTTAAGCATAAGGGTGTCCATATGTGCTCTTGGCACCAGGACACCCTAGGTCGCAGTTCGATGATCGACTTTGTTGTCGTCTCATCTGATCTGCGGCCGCATGTCTTGGACACTCGGGTGAGGAGAGGGGCGGAGCTGTCTACTGACCACTACCTGGTGGTGAGTTGGCTCCGATGGTGGGGGAGGATGCCGGTCAGACCTGGCAGACCCAAACGTATTGTGAGGGTCTGCTGGGAACGTCTGGCAGAGTCTCCCGTAAGACGGAGCTTTAACTCCCACCTCCGGGAGAGCTTTGAACACGTTCCGAGGGAGGCGGGGGACATTGAGTCCGAGTGGGCCATGTTCCGCGCCTCTATTGTCGAGGTAGCTTATCAGAGTTGTGGCCGCAAGGTTGTTGGTGCCTGTCGTGGTGGCAACCCTCGAACCCGGTGGTGGACACCGGCGGTGAGGGATGCTGTCAGGCTGAAGAAGGAGTCCTATTGGGCCTTTTTGGCTTGTGGGACCCCGGAAGCAGCTGATAGGTACCGGCAGTCCAAGCGGCATGCGGCTCGGGTGGTTGCTGAGGCAAAAACTCGGGCGTGGGAGGAGTTCGGAGAGGCCATGGAGAATGACTTCCGTACGGCTTCGAGGCGATTCTGGTCCACCATCCGGCGTCTCAGGGGGGGAAAGAGGTACGAGACCAACACCATTTATGGTGGAGGTGGCGTGCTGCTGACCTCAACTCGGGATGTTGTGAGTCGGTGGGCGGAATACTTCGAAGACCTCCTCAATCCTACTGGCACGTCTTCCACTGAGGAAGCAGAGCCTGGGGACTTTGGGTCGGGTTCTCCGATCTCTGGTGCTGAGGTCGCCGAGGTGGTTAAAAAGCTCCGCGGTGGCAAGGCTCCGGGGGTGGATGAGATTCGCCCGGAGTTCCTTAGGGCTCTGGATGTTGTAGGGTTGTGTTGGCTTACGCGACTCTGCAATATCGCGTGGACATCGGGGGCAGTTCCCTTGGATTGGCAGACTGGGGTGGTGGTTCCCCTATTTAAAAAGGGGGACCGTAGGGTGTGTTCCAACTATAGGGGGATCACACTCTTAAGCCTCCCTGGTAAGGTCTATTCAGGGGTTCTGGAGAGGAGGGTCCGTCGGATAGTCGAACCTCGGATTCAGGAGGAGCAGTGTGGTTTTCGTCCTGGTCGTGGAACACTGGACCAGCTCTACACCCTCAGCAGGGTCCTGGAGGGTGCGTGGGAGTTTGCCCAACCAGTTTACATGTGTTTTGTGGACTTGGAGAAGGCATTCGACCGCGTCCCTCGGGGGGTTCTGTGGGGGGTACTCCGGGAGTATGGGGTACCAGGCCCTTTGATAAGGGCTGTTAGGTCCCTGTACGACCGGTGTCAGAGCTTGGTCCGCATTGCCGGCAGTAAGTCAGGCTCGTTTCCGGTGAGAGTTGGACTCCGCCAAGGTTGCCCTTTGTCACCGATTCTGTTCATAACTTTTATGGACAGAATTTCTAGGCGCAGCCAAGGTGTTGAGAGGATCCGTTTTGGTGACCTTAGAATCGCTTCTCTGTTTTTTGCAGATGATGTGGTCCTACTGGCTTCATCAGTTCGTGATTTACAACTTTCACTGGAGCGGTTTGCAGCCGAGTGTGATGCGGCCGGGATGAGGATCAGTTCCTCCAAATCCGAGGCCATGGTCTTGAGCCGGAAAAGGGTAGCATGCCCTCTCCGGGTCGGGGAGGAGGTCCTGCCCCAAGTGGAGGAGTTTAAGTATCTCGGGATCTTGTTCACGAATGAGGGAAAACTGGAGCGTGAGATCGATAGGCGGATAGGTGCAGCGTCCGCAGTGAAGCGGGCGCTGTACCGGTCTGTCGTGGTGAAGAGAGAGCTGAGTCAAAAGGCAAAGCTCTCAATTTACCGATCGATCTACGTTCCCACCCTCATCTATGGTCATGAGCTTTGGGTTATGACCGAAAGAACAAGATCTCGGATACAAGCGGCTGAAATGAGTTTTCTCCGCAGGGTGGCTGGACTCTCCCTTAGAGATAGGGTGAGAAGCTCAGTCATCCGGGAGGGACTCGGAGTAGAGCCGCTGCTTCTCCACATCGAGAGGAGCCAGTTGAGGTGGCTCGGGCATCTGGTTAGGATGCCTCCTGGACGCCTCCCTGGTGAGGTGTTCCGGGCACGTCCCACCGGGAGGAGACCCAGAGGAAGACCCAGGACGCGCTGGAGGGACTATGTTTCTCGGCTGGCCTGGGAACGCCTTGGGATTCCCCCGGAGGAACTGCTCCAAGTGGCTGGGGAGAGGGAAGTCTGGGCCTCCCTACTTAGGCTGCTACCCCCGCGACCCGACCCCGGATAAGCGGAAGAAAATGGATGGATGGATGGATGGATGGAATCATCATGCATCATCATTAACCGTGTGCTTCTTCATCATGTTGATTTACTTCATCATAACTTTGATTAGACATAACAGGACACAGACACCTTCTATACTATCCAATTGTTTCCAAATCTTTCACATCTTGTATCATTTTTGCCTGCGATCCTTCCTGTGCCCGTACCCAGATCTTTCCATTTCTTGTCCACGTAGACACTATCTTTTCCTTTTTCCTTAACAATCTTGCTTCGTGTGCAATAATTCCATTATTTTTTGTCAAATGTTCGTTTATATAAACATTTGTTCCCTTGAGTTTCTTTGCTTGCATGATTACTGTATTTCTAGCTTTTCTACTAATAAATTTTACAACGATAACCGGTTTGGATTTTTCAACTTTGTTAGGCAAGGTATGACACAAAGATATGTCTTCAGAATTAATTTCTATTTTCTTATTTTGTAAAAAAGTCACAACTTGCTCTTCCAAAGATCGCTGTTCCTGTGAAGACGCATTTTCAGCAGTTCCATCACTGGTAGTGGTCTTTTTGTCTGAACGAGTTTTAATCACAAGACCGGATATTACGAGATTGTCTTGCCTTGCGTTTATTTCCAGTTCCTCGACTCTATGTTCAAGTTCCAGATTTTTTTTATCCTTCAAATTTATTTGTAATCTTAATTGTTTCACTTCATCCAGCAGAAGTTTCTGTTGGGTTGATACGTTCCTGAGCTCTTCACTCATAAAGTTCAGAGATTGTTTTTATCTCCTCCAAATCATCCGTGTTAGTCTCCAACAGATCCTGTTTTTTTGTTTTAGATTTTGCCATTTCTGTACTCACAAAATGTGACACTTGCCCGTTGGTGTTGGTTTATGATGTCTTCTGCCTTTAGCAGTTAGCCTTCAGCCTACTCCACAGATCTCCACCGCAGACCGGCGTCCTCCACACCTTTGAACCAGGAAGTAGAAACTCGCCGGCTCAGACTCCCCTCGGATCCACGGCTCGAACCCGTCCCAAAACTGGAACGTAGCTCCACCGACGCTTGTCCTCGACACCGACGCCTCTCCTCCCCTCAGCAGCAACGGACCCCGGCCCAACAGCTGAAGAGCAGCCAGCTCCAGCAGGCTCCCAAAGGTAGGTCGCTAGCCAGCAACACCGCCCAGAAGGCTAATGACCAAACAATCCGGTCCCACGGCTTGTTAGTCCGTCAAGCCAAAGACAAAGATTTAAACTCACACGAGCAGCAGAGCAAGTTCAGTTCACAGATTCAGTGTGACTCTGTATCATTTTGATGACAACTTGCTTGGTTGATTATTTGAGTAAATTAAACGTCCCGTGCAGCGCGACGTTCACCTGTACGTCCGCATGGCAGCCATCTTGCAACCCATGTTAAGAATGTTTAAGTTTAAGATGTTTAAGAATGTTAAATGTTAAATGAACATTCTATGTTTAAGAAAGTTTTCTGTCCTAAGGTCCAGGGTTTGAGACAGAACCTGCTCCTGCTGCACATCTGTCCCACTGCCAAACAGCTGGAAGGCTCTTGTTGGAGAAATTCTCTCGTTCTCTGATGTTTCCTCAAAACAACCAGTCTCACAGCAGGAGATTCATGTGTGGCATTTTACTTGCAAGGTCTGAATTCAGGACAAGTCACATACGCAACACATGCAAACATCCAGAGATGTACATGCATGAAGACCAGTGACAGAAAAAAGCAACGAGCTGCGTATCTGCTCCATTTTATACTCCTCTCAGCTCAGCAAAGTGTAAAACAGTTCAGGGATGTCCTTGAAGCTGCAATCTTCTTTCACAGCACTCTCTATTTACACAAACATCTGGTTCATGGGCAGAGACAAGATCGAGTTTTGGGGCTTCTTGTTGTCAGAGCAGAGGTGCAGAATGTTCTCAGCCATAGTAATAAAAAGTCCCTGAGAGCTTTACTCCACCTGTTGGAGTCAACTTTGTCCTCCACTAGAGGACGACATCATCAAGTAGGCGCTGCACTACTTCTGCTCTGTGTTCAAGCATTGTGTCAATAAGAAGTGGTGCTGTGAAGAGAACAGTTGTCAGACTGAATGTTGAACATCAGCTAGTTTCTCCTGTTCATTGAAACCTTCTTGTACACATGGAACATTGGCTGTGGATTATTCTTGCTGCTCTTTTCTTTGGTAAGATAGAAAGATCAACATGTTTCCTCTTCAAACACTTGATTCTTCTTGATTCATCTCTTCCTCTGCATGTTCTGTTCTTCCCCAGAGTGTAAAGGAGACAAAGTCATCCAGACTGAAGGAGACCTTGTTTCTGATGAAGGACAGACTATTACTCTGGGATGTACTTTTGAAACCAGTGATAAGTTTTTACGATTGTTCTGGTACAAACAAGAAGAAAACAGTTTCCCACAGTTCATACTGTCATGTTATGGAACATCAGGAGTTAACGCTCCAGGATTCAGCAAAGACAGATTTGATGCAACAATCATCAACAAATCTGAAGTTCCTCTGAAGATCCAGAACCTTCATGTGTCTGACTCTGCTGTGTACTACTGTGCTCTGCAGCCCACAGTGACAGGAAACAACCAAACTCTGTCCAAAAAGCTGCAGAGCAAACCGAAGCTGCTCCTCCTCAAATGAACGTTGAAAATGGGTCAGAGCTTCCAGCACCCTGCAGTAAACGTTCCTGGATGCTCCTGGTCATTCCAAACAGTGAGAGGAAGCTCCGAGGAGACGGGGCCTTCTCTGTGGTGGCCCTGAGATATGGAACACTCTGCCTTTACACATTCGACAGGACCCCTCACTGTCTATGTTTAAAACCCATCAGAAAGGTAAATGGTAAATGGAGCTTATTTATAAAGCGCTTTCCAGCCCCCTATGAGGGGCCCCAAAGCACTTTACAATACCAGCCATCCACCCATTCATACACACATTCATACACCGGTAGCGGCAGACTGCCATGCAAGGCGCCATCCAGTCCTACCGGGAGCAACTCGGGGTTAAGTGTCTTGCCCAGGGACACAACGACACATGGTGTGGGAACTCAGGATTCGAACCTCCAACCTTCCGATCGGGGAACGACTGTCATTACCACTACACCACGGCCATCACGTAAAAACTCGTCTCTACTCATCGGCCTTCAACCAACTGAGGCTTGATTTTATTTCTTTTTTTTGTATTAACTTTATCTGTTTAACTCGTTGTTTAATTGTGTTTTAAATTGAGTTGTTAATTCACTATTGTTGTAACTTTATTTTATCTTATTTATTACTGATGTTCAGCACTTTGTCTCAGCTGTGGCTGCTGTTAAAGTGCTTTATAAATACAATTGACGATGATGATGATGATGATGATGATGATGATGATGATGACGATGATGATAATGATAATGATAATGATAATGATGATGATAATGATGATGATGATGATGATGATGATGATGATGATGATGATGATGATGATGATGATGATGATGATGATGATGATGATGATGATGATGATGATGATGATGATGATGATGATGATGATGATGACGACGACGACGACGACGATGATGATGATGATGATGATGATGATGATGATGATGATGATGATCCTCTTTTTAAAAATGGGAGTACCACCTCAGTCTGCATCTCCACAGGAGTGGTTCCATCCTCCATGCAACACTGAAGAGACGTGTCGACCATGACAGCCTTCAGAGCCTTCAGCATCTCATCTAGCCCTGAAGTTCAACCACCGAGCAGCTTTTTGACTTCCTCTGTGTCCTCTGCCATGGTAATGGACTCGTCTTCCCTCGAGTCCTCAGAC
Source organism: Garcialebias charrua (assembly GCA_038048925.1). Classification (NCBI taxonomy): domain Eukaryota; kingdom Metazoa; phylum Chordata; class Actinopteri; order Cyprinodontiformes; family Rivulidae; genus Garcialebias; species Garcialebias charrua. Next base: position 29,827 of record JBBPBX010004278.1, on the reverse strand, counting down.
TCTGCCTCCTCAAAGGTGGACATGGTGGGTGGATTAAGGAGACATGTGAAGTGCTCCTTCTGCATAACAATGTCTTCATTTCTGGTCAGTAGATCTCAACCCAAACTATTCACAGCCTGGGACCAAGTCCTCCATCTTTTCTTTCTGTAGAACGAGGGAATCCCCAGATGGCACCTTCCAAGTTACCATCCAGAGAGTGAAGGTGGATTCCTATTCATTGTTTGGACTTGGTCCAGCTAAGCCCCAGGATCCAAGGCTAGATCTGGAGCCTTCAGACTGTCAGAAAACAAGAAACTAGACCTGTCTTCATTTTTACCATCAGTCAGTGCGCCACATGTAGGAGGAGCTGAGCTGCTCGTGAACTCTAGAAGACACAGAGTTCCACATTGAACACAGTTCAACGCACAAAGCCCCACACAGGAAGTCTCTTCAACATGCTGTCTGTCATCACATCTGGATTCACTCTGATGCTTCTGCTGACTGGAACAGGTTGGGTTCATTCTTTGAAAGGACATTTCTGCATTTGAGCTTTCTTCTGCACTTATTTGTCTTTTGTCTTCCGTCAGGAGTCAGCGGTCAAAACCTCACTGCAGTGAAGGATGAAGAGTCCAGTTTAGAAGGCCGCTCTGTGACTGTGTCCTATAGATATTCACAACAAGCAGCTGCTGGGGATTACTTCTTCTGGTATCGACAACATCCAGGAAAACCTCCAGAGTTCCTGATCTCTCACTCAGGATTAGGAACAGTAGTTAAAAAAACTAGAGGACTGAAGATTGAAGTGAAGAGAACAGAAATAAATCTGCAGATGTCCTCTGCTGCAGAGACAGACTCTGCTGTGTACTACTGTGCTGTGAGGCCCACAGTGACAGGAAACAACCAAACTCTGTCCAAAAAGCTGCAGAGCAAACACAACACAATCCTCCACAACATCCACTAGAGGGACTCAGTCTGTTAAAGCTCTGACTGTTGAGTCCTTCATGAACTTTCAGCATGAACAGAAATGTCTAAGCGTTCTCCACAGATGACAGACTTTATGGGACATTGTCATTAAAATGACAATTAAAATAAAAATTAGAGCAAAAAGTTGAGTGAACTCAGAAAGACATTTTTCTGATGTTTCTGATACAACCTGAATGTAATATTACTTTGTTTCATCACATTTTCACTTTGTGCTTTGAGACCTCATGTGAAACTAAGTGGACCAAAGAAAAGAAACGTACAGTGGTGCTTGAACGTTTGTGAAGCCTTTATAATTTTTATATAGTTCTGCATGAATATGACCTAAAACATCATCAGATTTTTCACAAAGTCCTAAAAGTAGATAAAGAGAACCCAGTTAAACAAATGAGACAAAAACGTTATACTTGGTCATTTATGTGTTTTCCACTATATTAAGCTTAGTGTATTACTAGTTGATGTTTTTCTTAGTTAATTCTAGATGTTATTACTGTTTTTCTCTTTCATTTGTTGTTGGATGTAACTGGGACCCCGTGTACATAATCTCGTTTTCATCACATGTACCACATGCGGTGCAAATGACAATAAAGACTCTCTGACTCTTATTTATGGAGGAAAATGATTCAATATTCACAGATTCCATCCGCTTCACACTCTGCTGCAAATCTGATTCTGATTCTGAAACCACTCCAGTGAGAACTGAAGATCCCGGCAGGATGATGCAAACAGGACCACATCATCTGTAAATAGCAGAGAAGGAATCCTGAGGCCACCAAACTGGACTCCCTCTGACCCCTGGCTGCACTTAAATATTCTGTCCATGAAAGTTATGAACAGAAACGGTGACAACAGACAGTCCAGGTGGAGTCCAAATCCCAACCTGAAGGGATCAGGCTTTCTCTGGCAATGTGACCCAAACTCTCACACCACTTGTATAGGGACCCAACAGTCCATAGCAACAGGCCCCCACTTCTATACTCCTGGAGCACACCTCATAAGCCGTTTTTGCACTGCACAGCCCTCCCCGGTCCAGCCCGGCCCGACCCGGCTTCTAACCCGGGTTCGTCTTGTTTGCATTTGTCTTTTAGGGCCGGCGTCAGCCCGAGTTTTAGAACCCGACCGACGGAGGCTCTAAGCGGGGCGAGCTCCCGGGCCCAGTTTTAATAACACGAAGCGCGCACCCATACAGAGCATTTCCACCTTTCAGCGCGAGCTGAATTTCATTAAAATATAATTAAAGAAACGCCTAAAAAAATGTGTTAGCTGAATATATATATATTAGTGATTCTGAGATAAATTTTTGTTAATAACTGATTACAAATCAGCTTATTTTTGTCATGATCAGCGGCCCCGCTGACCACCTGTTATTGTTTTCAGCCCCTTTTGTCATAGTTTATCTTCCCCTGCTTTGTAATGCCTATCACCCATCCTCCAGCTCAAGCCTGCACTCCATGCCACGCCTCCCAGCAATCAGCAATGATTCCACTCACCTGTTCACCTGCTCTGCACCCTTTAAAAGCTGCATTCTCACACTCCACCAGTGCTGAATTATTATACCTTCCACAGTCCCTGATAGTGAAGCCTTTAATCATAGAATCTTGTTCATGCCTTGAATCCTTGCTTTGACCACGAACCTCTGCCTGTTTTTTGACTCCTCGCCTTGCCTTGCCCCATTTGGATTTATCTGCACTTCTGACCATGGAAACGACCCTGACTGCTTTTGACTTTCCCTCTGGATTCCACCTGCCACACACAGACTGAGAAGTTTGGACTCTCACCTTGGACCCTGACTCCAGCAACCAGCAGCAAATATAATAAAAACTGTTCTTGTTTTTTGCACTCCTGTGTCTGGCTGTCTTTGAATCCAAAAACCCATTCGTGACAATTTTAGAATGTAAATAACACCAAGCGCGCACACAAGAACTCCCCACCCACTTCAAGGCGGCTCTCCGCACACTGCGAAATGAGCGGGGGCGGGCCAGGCTGGGCTCAGGGACAACCCGGGACGAGCTGGGCCGGGGAGGGCTTTGCAGAGCGAAAACGGCTATAGTGCACCCCAAGGAGCTCAGTCAAACACCTTCTCCGTGTCCACAAAATACATGTACAGTAGACCAGGTAGGTATACTTGGATGACTCCTCAAGGACCCTAGTGAGAGTAAAGAGCTGGTCCGGTGTTCCACGCCCAAGGCAGAACCCGCATTGTTCCTCCTGGATGTGAGGTTCGACCAACAATCAAACTCACTTCTCCAGTAACCCTGAATAGACCAACCCCAAAGTCCCACAACTCATATTCCTCAAAGATATACCGGTGGTGTTGAGAAGGTTCAAGAAATATTCCTTTCACCTTCTCAACACATCACTGGTTGAAGTCAACAGCACCCCACCTTCACTGACCACAGTGTTAGTAAAGTGCTGATTTCCCCTCCTCAGCTGGCTTATGGTAGCCAGAATCTAGTCATAGCCAATCAAGAGTTTCTATCAAAGACCTTACCAAACTCCTCCCACATCTGAACTTTTGCCTCACACTAGTCAAGGTTTCATCCCGCTTGGCTCTCTGGTACTCCTCAGCTACCTCCAGTGTCCCACCAGCCAACAATGGACTCCTTCAGCTTGAAAGCCTCCCTAACCAGTGGTGTCTGCCACCAAGTTCGAGGATATCCACCACGAGAAGCACAGACAACCTTGCAGCTAGAGCTCAAGGAAGCCACTTCAACAATTGGGGTGCGGAACATGGCCCACTCAGACTCAATGTCACCCACCTAAGCTGCAAGTCTAAAGAGAGTGTTGGTGTAAATTTTCATACTTTTATACTATTATGAAAAAAACTCAGGACAGTGTTACACTTTTACTATTTTATGCTTATGTTTATTAAATGTTTTAGTGTTTAGTGTTTAGATGGTTACTGTTACACCGAGGGACTGAGAGAAACACAATTTCGGTCCTGTGTATGTCCTGTACATATTGCAGTTCTGACAATAAAGTTGACTTTGACTTGAGATGTGTTTTCAGAGCAGTCTTGAATAGAGAAAGAGAGGTGATGTTTTGTAGGTCTGGTAGTAGATCATTCCAGAGTTGAGGGGCAGAGCAGGTGAAGGCCCTGCTCCCCATGGTGGAGAGGTGGGCAGAGGGTACATGGAGGTTTAGCAAAGAGGAGGATCTGATAGAGCGAGAGGGGATGGAGATTTGTAGGAGGTCAGATAGATAAGGAGGGGCAAGGTTGTGGATAGATTTGAACGTGAGGAGTAGAATTTTGAAGATGATGTGTGATTTAACCGGGAGCCAGTGGAGCTGCTGCAGGACAGGAGTGATGTGGTTATAGTAGGAGGTTTGAGTGATGACACGGGCAGCTGAGTTCTGGACCATCTGTAACTTGTGGAGAGATTTGTTGGGGAGGCCGTAGAGAAGGGAGTTGCAGTAATCGATACGGGAAGTCACAAGACTGTGCACCAGGATGGCTGTGGAGCGGGGTGTGAGAGAAGGACGGAGACGGTTAATATTACGGAGGTGGAAATAGGCAGACCGAGTAATATTGTTGATGTGTGAAGTGAAGGAGAGAGTGGTGTCGAGGATGACACCGAGACTCTTGACCTGAGGGGAGGGGGATAGCAGAGAGTTGTTAAGGGGGACGAGAAGATGTTCTGATTTTGAAATAGAGTTTTTGGTACCAACAAGAATGATTTCTGTTTTGTTACTGTTTAGTTGAAGGAAATTGTTAGAAAACCAGTGATTTAGCTCATTGAGACAGTCTGTGAGGATGGAGGGTGGGTGGGTGGAGTTAGGTTTTGATGACAAGTAGAGCTGCATGTCATCAGCATAGCAGTGGAAATGGACACCAAATTTGCGGAAGATGTGACCTAGAGGCTTCACAAATGAGGGAAAACTGGAGCGTGAGATCGATAGGCGGATAGGTGCAGCGTCCGCAGTGAAGCGGGTGCTGTACCGGTCTGTCGTGGTGAAGAGAGAGCTGAGTCAAAAGGCAAAGCTCTCAATTTACCGATCGATCTACGTTCCCACCCTCATCTATGGTCATGAGCTTTGGGTTATGACCGAAAGAACAAGATCTCGGATACAAGCGGCTGAAATGAGTTTTCTCCGCAGGGTGTCTGGACTCTCCCTTAGAGATAGGGTGAGAAGCTCAGTCATCCGGGAGGGACTCGGAGTAGAGCCGCTGCTTCTCCACATCGAGAGGAGCCAGTTGAGGTGGCTCGGGCATCTGGTTAGGATGCCTCCTGGACGCCTCCCTGGTGAGGTGTTCCGGGCATGTCCCACCGGGAGGAGACCCAGAGGAAGACCCAGGACGCGCTGGAGGGACTATGTTTCTCGGCTGGCCTGGGAACGCCTTGGGATTCCCCCGGAGGAGCTGCTCCAAGTGGCTGGGGAGAGGGAAGTCTGGGCCTCCCTACTTAGGCTGCTACCCCCGCGACCCGACCCCGGATAAGCGGAAGAAGATGGATGGATGGATGGTGACCTAGAGGGAGGAGGTAAAGATGAAGAGGAGGGGTCCGAGAACAGAGCCTTGGGGGACACCGTTGAGACGGAGGAAGACTGGGAACAGAAGGATTTAAGCTGAATGGATTGAGTGCGGTCAGAGAGATCGGAGTTGAACCAGTCTAACGGATTACCTGAGATTCATTCAACCTTTATTTATACAGGCTAGCCTCGTTGAGCCACGGGGACTCATTTACAAGAGGGACCTGTCTCACTCACACCCAGGGTGCCAGATGCCAATGGAAGTTAGTCTGTTGAGGAGGATAGAATGACAGATGGTGTCAACAGCAGAACTTGGATCAAGAAGAATGAGGATGGACAGAAGACCAGAGTCAGCAGCAAGAAGAAGGTCGTTAGTAATTTTTATTAGAGCTGTTTCGGTGCTATGGTGGGGTGAAAACCAGATTGAAACTCTTCATAAATGTTGTTGTTGGACAGATGAGAGTGAAGTTAACTAGAAACAACTTTTTCCAGAACCTTGGAAATAAAGGGCAGATTGGAGATCGGACGAAGATTACTGAAGTTGGTAAAGTCGAGACCTGGTTTCTTGATGATGAGGGTGATGGATGCAGTTAAAGCTCTTCTGGAGATGTGAGTTGAAGCTCCTTCTGATAGGCTCTTCTGCCAGGTGTTCCCAGCAAACCCTCACTACATTTTGGGGTTTATTGGGTCTGTCTGGCATCTTCCCCACCATCTGATCCAAGTCACTATGTGGTGATGATCAGTTCACTGCTCAGCTCCTCTCTTCACGAAGTGTCCAAAACAAATGGCCATAAATCAGGTGGCACAACTACAAAGTCAATCATCAATCTATGACCTAGGGCATCCTGGTGCCAAGTCCACTTATGGACACCCTGATGTTCGAACATGGTGTTTGTGATGGACAAACTACAATTAACACTGAAGTCCAACAACACAACACCACTCGAGTTCAGATCAGAGAGACCATTCCTCCCAATCACACCCCTCCAGGTCACACTGTCATTACCCACTTGGGCACTGAAGTCCCCCAGAAGAATAAAGGAGTGTCCAGCTGAAGCACCTTCCAGCAGCCCTGCCAAGGACTCCAAGAAGGCCGGATACTCTGAACTGCCATTTGGCGTGTAAGCACAAACAACAGTCAGAGCCTATCTCCCCACCCGAAGGCTCAGGGAAGATGCTCTCTCAACTACCAGGTAAAATTCCAACACACGGGCACCAAGTCGGGGCTAAGGGTAGACCCACACATTCTTGACACCTCCCAACATTGGCAACTCCAGCGTGGATTACAGTAAACGGACTGCACTTATATAGCGTTTTCAACCTTATCAAGATACTCAAAGAGCTTTACAACACAATCTGTGCCCTCATTTGTCCATTCATACAGCACTCTACTACATCTTTATAAAGGATAATCAGTGTTCTATCACATTTATACACCAATGGGACATATATTGGAGGCAATGAGGGGTTCAGTGTCTTGCCCAGGGACACTTCATCATGTGACTGCTGGTGGAATCAAACCCCCAACTCTCCCATCGGAGGATGACTACTCTAACCACTAAGCCACAGCTGCCCCTAAGGTCCAGCCCCTCTCAATGAGATTAGTTCCAGAGCCCATGTTGTACATCAAAGTGAGTCCAACTATATCCATCCATCCATCCATCCATCCATTTTCTTCCGCTTATCCGGGGTCGGGTCGCGGGGGTAGCAGCCTAAGTAGGGAGGCCCAGACTTCCCTCTCCCCAGCCACATGGAGCAGCTCCTCTGGGGGAATCCCAAGGCGTTCCCAGGCCAGCCGAGAAACATAGTCCCTCCAGCGTGTCCTGGGTCTTCCTCTGGGTCTCCTCCCGGTGGGACATGCCCGGAACACCTCACCAGGGAGGCGTCCAGGAGGCATCCTAACCAGATGCCCGAGCCACCTCAACTGGCTCCTCTCGATGTGGAGAAGCAGCGGCTCTACTCCGAGTCCCTCCCGGATGACTGAGCTTCTCACCCTATCTCTAAGGGAGAGTCCAGACACCCTGCGGAGAAAACTCATTTCAGCCGCTTGTATCCGAGATCTCGTTCTTTCGGTCACAACCCAAAGCTCATGACCATAGATGAGGGTGGGAACGTAGATCGATCGGTAAATTGAGAGCTTTGCCTTTCGACTCAGCTCTCTCTTCACCACGACAGACCGGTACAGCGCCCGCTTCACTGCGGACGCTGCACCTATCCGCCTATCGATCTCACGCTCCAGTTTTCCCTCATTCGTGAACAAGATCCCGAGATACTTAAACTCCTCCACTTGGGGCAGGACCTCCTCCCCGACCCGGAGAGGGCACTCTACCCTTTTCCGGCTCAAGACCATGGCCTCGGATTTGGAGGAACTGATCCTCATCCCGGCCGCATCACATTCAGCTGCAAACCGCTCCAGTGAAAGCTGTAGATCACGATCTGATGAAGCCAATAGGACCACATCATCTGCAAAAAACAGAGAAGCGATTCTAAGGCCACCAAAATGGATCCTCTCAACACCTTGGCTGCGCCTAGAAATTCTGTCCATAAAAGTTATGAACAGAATCGGTGACAAAGGGCAACCTTGGCGGAGTCCAACTCTCACTGGAAACGAGCCTGACTTACTGCCGGCAATGCGGACCAAGCTCTGACACCGGTCGTACAGGGACCTAACAGCCCATATCAATGGGCCTGGTACCCCATACTCCCGGAGTACCCCCCACAGAACCCCCCGAGGGACGCGGTCGAATGCCTTTTCCAAGTCCACAAAGCACATGTAAACTGGTTGGGCAAACTCCCACGCGCCCTCCAGGACCCTGTTGAGGGTGTAGAGCTGGTCCAGTGTTCCACGACCAGCACGAAAACCACACTGCTCCTCCTGAATCCGAGGTTCGACTATCCGACGGACCCTCCTCCCTAGAGGTTACAGTCCATGTCCCAAGAGCTAGTTTTGGTAAGCCGGGGTCAGAGCTCCAAGGGCCCCTCCTTCAGTCATTTCCCATGTCATCATGCATGTGACTTGTATGGGCCCTCCTGCAGCTGGTGGGTCCATAAGAAGATAAACCCATGATGATCATTGGAGCTGAGCCCGACTGGCCCCATGGGTAGAGACCCAGTAACTATGTGCCCCCCCACAGGTTTGGGTCCAGGGTGGGGCCTCAGAAACCCACATCACAACAAGGGACACTGAACTCATTGATGCTTTCTGTCCGTATTACTCTTTGGAAGTTATTGTTAGGAAAGAATCCTTTAAATTATACACTGAAGGTTTTAACTTCAATGCTGCCTCAAAATCACACAGAAACAGAAAACAAGGAACAAGAATGCAGATAAAACTTACATGAAGTCACAAACTGTAAACACAAGAAGAAAAAGTCCAGGATGGTGAAGACAGGAGCAAAATCCTTTTTGTGGACCGACCACAAAGTGTAACTTTTTATAACACCCAAAATTTGCAGTAAATTCAACTCTAAAAATCAACCATGTTGGAGAGATTGTAGGTTGAGGTTGTATTCAATAAGGACTGTTATTTGTTTAAAATTCTGTTAACGGTGGCCAAAAAAGTGATAACCAGAAGGTGGCGCCAACCTGAGCCTCCTAATAAAAAAGGAATGGATAGGCTACAAACTGTGAACTCAGTGTTTGAGATGGAGGCTCAATCACATAAAGCCGGCGCAGAGCTCCGCGCTTGAGCGAGCGCGGCGCCCCGCTGTGTGAGCGCCGTGAGTTCGCCGCTGCACAAGCCCTTTGAACGTTCACGCGAGCGCGCCAAGCTCCAATTTTACGAGCGCTTACGCGAAGCGCGGTGTCTGACCAATCAGCTGCACGCGGAGGGGGACTGAACTGACCCCCTCCACGTGCAGCTGTTCACAGAGAACGTGAGAAGAAAGCAGAGCTCTGTTGGAGACACACGCTGGTTCACGCTGTGCTCTGCTGTGAACCTCCCACGCGCAGCGCGTGGCGCGGGGCTCGGTCCAGCGCGGAGCTCTGCACCGGGCTTTAGACTGAGACTACAGGAGGAGAACTGTAAGGTCAAGTGGGAAAAATGGACAAATGTCACATCAACGACACAAGTTTAATTATGGTTACAATGATTTTGTGTATTGTCTCACAGAATGAGTGGCCCCCTACTGTTTAAATTTTTTCTTTCTTCTTTTTTCTTTTTTTGAGTGTTTGTTTTATGTTTGTTTGATATGTATTGTAGAAAAATTATTAAAAATAAAGTAATAAAAAAAAATCCTTTTTGTGGACCGACCACAAAGTGCAACATCTACTTTGTGGAACATTAAACTATAGGACTACAAACATGCAGGACAGATTGGACTCTGAGTCATGTCAGTTCAAACATGAGGACATAATGGACACTTTTCAGGCCTTGTGTCCAGAGAGGGACAGTTGAGGGAAGGGTTTTCCTCACGGTGTTTAAATCAAAACAGTAGATATAGCATGTCTCATACTACTTTTAGAAACTCTAGGAACCACAAGTAAACCTGCAGTCTGAGAGTAAAGTGCTCTGTTAGGAAAATATGGATCAAAAAGATCTTTATTCTAAGCTGTATCTTTTCCACTGAACTGACAACATCCTGCTGCAGAGACAGATTCTGATGTTTCACTGAGCTGTGAGACCCACAGAGACAGGAAACCCACATTCTGCACAAAAACCCATCAGGCCCACTGCCGAGCTGCTGGAAGTCTTTTCTCCACCTGTTGGAGTCAACTTTGTCCTCCACTAGAGGACGACATCATCAAGTAGGCGCTGCACTACTTCTGCTCTGTGTTCAAGCATTGTGTCAATAAGAAGTGGTGCTGTGAAGAGAACAGTTGTCAGACTGAATGTTGAACATCAGCTAGTTTCTCCTGTTCATTGAAACCTTCTTGTACACATGGAACATTGGCTGTGGATTATTCTTGCTGCTCTTTTCTTTGGTAAGATAGAAAGATCAACATGTTTCCTCTTCAAACACTTGATTCTTCTTGATTCATCTCTTCCTCTGCATGTTCTGTTCTTCCCCAGAGTGTAAAGGAGACAAAGTCATCCAGACTGAAGGAGACCTTGTTGCTGATGAAGGACAGACTATTACTCTGGGATGTACTTTTGAAACCAGTGATACTTTTCCATATTTATTCTGGTACAAACAAGAAGAAAACCCAAGAAGTTTTCCCATGTTTATGTTAAAACTTTCCAAATTATCAAAAGATAACGCTCCAGGATTCAGCAAAGACAGATTTGACGCAACAATCAACAGATCTGAAGTTCCTCTGAAGATCCAGAACCTTCATGTGTCAGACTCTGCTGTGTACTACTGTGCTCTGCAGCCCACAGTGACAGGAAACAACCAAACTCTGTCCAAAAAGCTGCAGAGCAAACACAACACAATCCTCCACAACATCCACTAGAGGGACTCAGTCTGGATCACCATCTCTGGTCCCTCTTTTTAAAAATGGGAGTACCACCTCAGTCTGCATCTCCACAGGAGTGGTTCCATCCTCCATGCAACACTGAAGAGACGTGTCGACCATGACAGCCTTCAGAGCCTTCAGCATCTCATCTAGCCCTGAAGTTCAACCACCGAGCAGCTTTTTGACTTCCTCTGTGTCCTCTGCCATGGTAATGGACTCGTCTTCCCTCGAGTCCTCAGACTCTGCCTCCTCAAAGGTGGACATGGTGGGTGGATTAAGGAGACATGTGAAGTGCTCCTTCTGCATAACAATGTCTTCATTTCTGGTCAGTAGATCTCAACCCAAACTAATCACAGCCTGGGACCAAGTCCTCCATCTTTTCTTTCTGTAGAACGAGGGAATCCCCAGATGGCACCTTCCAAGTTACCATCCAGAGAGTGAAGGTGGATTCCTATTCATTGTTTGGACTTGGTCCAGCTAAGCCCCAGGATCCAAGGCTAGATCTGGAGCCTTCAGACTGTCAGAAAACAAGAAACTAGACCTGTCTTCATTTTTACCATCAGTCAGTGCGCCACATGTAGGAGGAGCTGAGCTGCTCGTGAACTCTAGAAGACACAGAGTTCCACATTGAACACAGTTCAACGCACAAAGCACCACACAGGAAGTCTCTTCAACATGCTGTCTGTCATCACATCTGGATTCACTCTGATGCTTCTGCTGACTGGAACAGGTTGGGTTCATTCTTTGAAAGGACATTTCTGCATTTGAGCTTTCTTCTGCACTTATTTGTCTTTTGTCTTCCGTCAGGAGTCAGCGGTCAAAACCTCACTGCAGTGAAGGATGAAGAGTCCAGTTTAGAAGGCCGCTCTGTGACTGTGTCCTATAGATATTCACAACAAGCAGCTGCTGGGGATTACTTCTTCTGGTATCGACAACATCCAGGAAAACCTCCAGAGTTCCTGATCTCTCACTCAGGATTAGGAACAGTAGTTAAAAAAACTAGAGGACTGAAGATTGAAGTGAAGAGAACAGAAATAAATCTGCAGATGTCCTCTGCTGCAGAGACAGACTCTGCTGTGTACTACTGTGCTGTGAGGCCCACAGTGACAGGAAACAACCAAACTCTGTCCAAAAAGCTGCAGAGCAAACACAACACAATCCTCCACAACATCCACTAGAGGGACTCAGTCTGTTAAAGCTCTGACTGTTGAGTCCTTCATGAACTTTCAGCATGAACAGAAATGTGTAAGCGTTCTCCACTGATGACAGACTTTATGGGACATTGCCATTAAAATGACAATTAAAATAAATATTTGTGTGAAAAGTTGAGTGAACTCAGAAAGACATTTTTCTGATGTTACTGATACCACCTGAATGTAACATTTTTTTAATTTTTTTTTCATTAATAATTATTTATTCATTTCATAACCTAAAAACAAATTAATTATATATTTACAACAATTATATTTACAACAACAACAACAACAACAAAAAAAGAAAACCAATACAATGAAATGAAAGGTAGCAGAGAGAATAAAATAATTCTTATAAAATCTGCCCCTTTTTTCTCATGAATAAAATTCAAACAATAACTTATATGACTTATAACTCAGTTTTGGATTTGATTCCGAAACGTTTTACACTGGATGGGAGCAGGGATGTCTTGTCTGTAAATTAGACTAACACAGTTTCTCTGAGTAGCCTCTGTTGTTGTTTGGGAGGTGTTTTTTGTCAATTTACATACAGTTTTGTGTCTTCTACCAGAGACCTCAAGGGAACCTCCTACTGTTAAGGTGTGATCTTTCAATTTACATGTATGTGTTACAAACCCCCAGGTGTGATGTGTTGTTTTGTCAATTTAAATAGAATGGGCATGTTAGGTATTTTGTGGTGTTATTTCAGTTTCCAATTTCATATGTTGGTGCGTGGCTTGTATAAAACTTCTCGTTCTCACAGCTTCCATTCATTCAGAATTGAAAAAGACTTCTGGACAGAAGTCGAAACGTTTTCTGCAACAAATAAAGTCCAGTTGATCCTGTATTGAACGCCTTTTTTGATTCAAACAATAACATTCTTCAGTTAATACAATAAAACTAAAAAATGAAATCCTTCTAGAACAACAATTCATATGAGAACACATTATACAGTTTCATTTTTTTTAGCAATCCAAACTTTATCAATTTCTTAAACATGTGCATTGACTTCGCACTTTTAATATATTTTTCCAGATTATTCCACAATCTCACTCCTTGTATCGAGGTACATCGTTCTTTCAAACTGGTTCTAAATTTAGTTGTTATGAACATCTCCGTCCCCTTAAGATTATAGCAGCTTTCTCTCTTTGTAAAAATTCTCTGGATGTTCAAAGGTAATGCATTTTGGTGAGCCTTATACATAACTAATAAAATTTTATAATCAATCAAGTCGTGAAATTTCAATAATTTCAGTTGACAAAATAATACATTAGATGGATGATGGCTATGTTTTCGAGTGATAACTCTTATTGCTCTTTTCTGCAAAACAAAAACAGGATTTGTAGTTGTCTTACATGCCTTCCCCCATACCTCAATACAATAGACCAAGTGTGGAACAATTAATGTATTGTACAACATATACAAAGCTTTATCATTAAACAAGTCCCTGACTTTATACAGCAATGCAATGGATTTAGCTAATTTTGTTCTTAAATAATTTATGTGAGGTTTCCATGTTAGTTTCTCATCAACAACGACACCCAAAAACTTTACTTCATTGACTCTACTAATCTCCACACCATCAACTCTGAACTGGACATCAACAGTTCCTTGTCTATTTGTAAATATCATATAATTAGTTTTATCTAGATTTAATGATAATTTATTAATTTTAAACCAATTTTATATTTATATTGGTTTTATAAATTTTTATGGTATGTCTGTGGGCTATCCAGACCATGTTCATTCAATTTAATGCACAAAATAATTCTTAGATAATAAAATATCCCCTTTTTAGTTCTGCCTTTTCTCATTTCCGTTCTGAACAGGCTGTTTATGATAATGAGCTCTGAAGGCCACGCCCTTCAAAAATCTGTTTACATTAACTCCACCCTCTGTAACAGCCAGTATCTCTAATGTGTTGTTGTTTTAAAATTAGCTCTTTTTTTATTACTCATTTGACTTACTGTTAGTGCTAGCTTAAGATAACTTACCGAAAGCCGTCTGCGCGCGCCGCCATTAGCTGCTCCTTTTTAGCCCACCCGAATCTGAGGCTAATGATAGCTCTTCCTCCTCTGGCACACCGCCCGCTTAGCTCCGCTCGTTGCATGCGGCGCTTTGGGAGCGATCTCTGCTCCAGTCCAGACAAGTTCACCGAGTGTTTCCAGTTAATTTATCCGTATGAGGCAACCTCTGACCGGACCCCCAGTCCTCAAAAGCCAGCAGTTCCCAGCAGCTCCCGCCCGCAGATGGTCCCTTTGCCAGCGGTCTGCTCGTTTTACGTCTGCTCGTTGGGAGCGATCGCTAATACGCTAAAAATTGAACTAAAACGTAAAAATAACAATTATACTTTATTTATAAAGCCATTTAAAACAACCACAGCTGCAACAAAGTGCTGTACACATGAAATTAAGAACATCTAACCCTCTGGGGTCAAAATACGCATATTTGCGTATTTTGACGTCATGCATTTAAATGGGCTCTGTAAACAATGCAGAACGCATGGGAAGTGTTATATTCAAGTCTGTTGGACAGCAGAGACTCCAATCTTTATAAAGTAGTGTTTTTATATTGATTTTGTTGTGTATTTCCTTCAAAATACAACCAGAAATGTGACAGATAATTTCTGTTCGAGTATTGCGCCCCTGTGCGAGCAATCAGTTGATTTTTTATTACAAAAAGTCAATGAATTCAAAACGAAAATCAAATTTAGGAGTTTCCCTGAACACACCACATTGTGAAGCAACCAATCAGAACCGTTTTTTCCTCCATGTTCCTCCATGTTGTGTTCTGCTCACAGAAACACAGCAGCAGTAGTTTTGGTGAAGAAGGTGGGAGGTGGGGGGGGATTTCAGATATGATTTTAGGTAAGACTGGCTGTTTTATTTGGTTTTTATTTGGTTTTTATGATTATTTAGTGTGTCCACAGAGTTTTGTAGTCGTTTTTGGTCTGTTTTTCAGAATGAAAGGGAATAAAACACAGAGAATTTGTGATGAAGATACTGTTTTCACACAATAGCAAGTGTAAATACTGGTAAAAACACGCATGGAAATTGCCCACTTTATGATGTGAAAATAATACTAATTTGTTTTTTACTAAGTTTGTATACAAGATCTTAAAATATACCAATGAAATTTTCATTTTAGGCTGTCAAAATGGTTAATTAAATATTTTTGTGAGTTTCATAGTAAACATATCAATATTTTACTAACACGGATTTCATTTTTTATGTTATTTTTTGCTCCAATGTGCTCATGCATTTTGTCAAAATGAAACAAAGACTGTAAAATCATGAAGATGAGGTTGTCCTAAAAACAACAATACCAAACAAGGCCAGATAAATAGTTTTTATGATGGAAATATAAGGGTAAATACAAATTTATACCAAAACGGACATTTAGACCCCTGACCCCAGAGGGTTAAACAAAAGATGAGATGAAATCAGGAAAAACAACCGTCACGTCTTTTATACTGAAGTGGGTTGAGCCTAACCAGGGGTTGCTAGGTGAGGGGCTGGACTCAGGTTTGGGGTGGGTTGTGGCTGTGGCTTGTGACGTCACAAACCGCAGGATTTGAAAATGAGACATTTATATCCCTGAAAAATAAATCTACTTAGAGTAAATACACTGGGTGCATTTCTTTGGCCCTAGGACTGTTTTTTTTAAGAAGTAAATACCCAAAGTAAAAAACATTAAAAAGTGAATTTTGCATCTGTGGTCCCCTTTAAGGAGCCCTGACACATTTACCAAGTCGTTCACATATAAGATAAACAACTTAGGTCCCAGTACAGAGCCCTGAGGAACTCCACATGTAATTTCACAGAGTCCAGATTTTACACCATGTACATGTACAAACTGTTTCCTATTTTCCAAATAACTAGATATCCATTTCAGTGCTTGTCCTCTAATGCCATATTTATTTAGTTTTTCAAGGAGAATGCTATGATCTATGGTATCAAATGCTTTCTTCAAATCAACAAAAATACTAACACAGTACTGTTTTTCATCAACGGCAGTAGTTATTTGCTCTATCAGTTCCATAAGAGCCAATGATGTAGAATTTTCAGCTCTAAATCCATATTGACTGCTGCTTAAAAGCTTATATTTGTCAATAAGTTGATCCAATCTGATAACAAATAACTTTTCCAAGATTTTCAAGAACTGTGGCAACAGGGATATTGGTCTGTAATTATTAAATATACATTTCTCACCATTTTTGTAAATAGGAATGACCTTTGCTATTTTCATATTGTCTGGGAAAACTCCAGTTGAAAATTATAAATTAAAAATATATGCAAATGGCTCAACAACATAACCCAATACCTCCTTAACAAACATCATGTCCATGTCCACACAATCTTTTGACCTTGTACATGCAAATTTTTTAACAATGCTCATTATTTCTTCCTTGTCAGTTTCACCAAGAAAGATGCTGTTTGCACAACCCTTGATTGTTTGAGTCGAGTCATTATCAGCTTGGTGAGCTTTAGGTATTTCAGCAGCAAGATTTGGACCTAACATTAACGTAATAATGATTAAATTATTTTGCTATTTCATTGCTATCATAAAGCTCCTTATCATCCTTTACAAAATATTTTGAAATACCTGATCGTATCTTGTGGTTTTTTAAAACATTATTCATTACTCCCCATGTTCCTTTTGTATTACCATTATTTTTACTTAATAAATCACTATAGTATGTCTTCTCATGTTTTCTTATAATCCCCACCAATTTGTTTTTATATTTCTTGTATTTGTCTTCTGCTTCTTTTGTTCTCACCTTCAAGAAAGATGAATACAAATTATACTTTTTCTTTTACAGGCATTTCTTAACCCATTGGTCATCCATGGTTTTTCAACAACATTTCTTTTTGAATAGTTGTCTTGCACACAATTATTTTCATACAGAGACCCCCAAATATTCATAAACACATCATATGCTCTGTTCACACCTTTAACATACACATTCTTCCAATTTTGTTTTTTAAATCATCTTTCAGTTTGTCCAAAGTTCTTTTTGACGTGTTTATCCTTTTCCCATCAACTGTAACTACGGTATCCTTGCACAGATATGTTTTACAAATTATAAAATTTGGCAAATGATCACTTATATCCATCGTAAATATTCCACTCAACAATTCTACATTTCTTATGTTGGTGAAAATATTGTCAATAACTGTTGCGCTATGGGTTGTGATTCTTGTTGGTCTAGATATTAGTGGATAAAGATTCAAGCTGTACATTGTGTCCTTAAACACGCCAATGTTATTTGTATCAGACTGATTACCCAAATCAATGTTAAAATCCCCACACAAAAAAATAGTTTTGTTGCAGCTCATTTCAAGGAGCTCTATGATTTTATCATAAAATAATTATATACTTGAACTTGGTGATCGATACACGCAACTAACTAGTATATTTTTTGAACTGTCATTTAATATTTCTACTGTAATTGTTTCCATAACATTATCAATAACTGTTGACATTTTGTTATTTATTTTGCATTTTATTTCATTACTGATAAATAAACCAACTCCTCCACCTCTTTTATTACTTCTAATTGTATAATATAGTACAATACAATACCCTTCAATGTAAAAGTTATCTGTGCGCTCATCACTGAGCCATGTCTCGGAGACTGCTATTATACTAAATCTATTTTTTAACTGTTTTAAATAATCTATTATTTTTGAAAAATTGGCACACATACATCTGCAATTAATGTGAATGATTGAGAAATCTTCATTTACTATTTTAATGTCATTAATTGGTTTTTCATTATAATATTCACTGTCGTTGATTACTGGAAAAAGTTTGAATCAATGATATCATCTACATTGTATATTTTATTCTCTGGAATAAAATATTTCATCACATTTTCACTTTGTGCTTTGAGACCTCATGTGAAACTGAGTGGACTGTAGGGATATAATACTAGTCAGTTTTGCTGACTGTACAATATTCCAGATGAAAGATTTGAGTAGATTTTATCTGACACAAACTTATCATCAATATTCACGAGTTCGCTCTTTTTAGATTAATATCAATAATTCTGTGACTAGACCAGATGTAATTCATAGGAAACGTTAAACTTATGTTGGTACAGCAGGACTGGACCATTTATTTAACATAATTATAAATTACATCACAACATATGTACATGATTGGTTGATCATTTTTCCTATAATTAACTTCAGCATAGATGAAACACGTGTCCGTAATTTCATAGGAACAACAGAACACAAGTTATGGGTGTTATTAACTTATATCTCTGCTGGCACAATAACTTAAAAGTTTAGTTACTTATATTAAGAAAGTTTCATAGAAGAGAAAATAGAGGATTAAAGAAGATGGAGGATGAGGAGAGGTATTATCTTGACGTGTTTTAACCAGAAACATGGCAGCTCTCCGGCCGATGTCGGCTACACGTTGGTACCCTTGGCAAAGCATTTTGACGACTTGTTACCTCGTGAAGACGGTCAGTCCCCAGTTGGTCCAACTGGCCAGTTCGTTTACCGTTCTCAGCATCTCCAGACGTCTGCCTTGACTCGAACCTAAAGTAACGGCAGTTCCTGGTTTGGCTTTTCAAGATAAGAGCTTCCTTTGAAGGAATCTCACTAAAGTGAAGCTTTTTACAGCTTGAAATTGATTTATAACAGGCATGTTATAAATCTTTAACTGAATGATGCGTCCTTAGCATGTGACTGACGTTCATTCAGCTCTTTTGGGGAACCTCATGGCTTAAAGTCCTCCACCGACTCTGACAGTTCCAGCAACAGCTTAGAACTTTAAGAAAGGGTCTGTGATCAGACTTGTTCTTCCCCGATTGGTCCAAACGAACCAGTGGAAGAGTTAGTGCATGAAGGTCACTTGGAAGAACAGATAGGCTTTGTTTTAGAAGAAGACAGACAGTTAGACGCCAAACACTTGATTAAAGCTGTTTCTAACTTCTAACAAACTGAGGAGTTCAGTCTGACATATTAATTAATTTCACCGTTTGATTCATCATATGAAGTGACTATCATTTTGAAATAACATTGGATTTCCAACTTGAATTAAACAGTTTGAATTAAACAGTCTTTGACTATCAAACATTGAATTCAATAATGCTTACTTAACACAAGGTTATTCATTAACACAAAATAAAGGAATAAGAGAGTCTCTAACGACTTATTGTGTTTTGATTCAAAATAATGTAATAAAATAGTGTTAATATCTTTTTACTGAAAGTATCAGTGAAAAGGTGTCACTGGGACATATCAAAGAGACGAAGGTGTATCAGAGAACACCATCTGGTTCACTACAGGACCAAAGAAATGTACAGTGGTGCTTGAACTTTTGTGAAGCCTTTATAATTTTATAACCCAGACAAATATTTTAGTGCATTGATTAAATTCATAAAATATGAGACAGTTTAATGAAAACTTAAAAACTCTTAAGTCAATTATGTTTTATATACAATTGTATTTCATTTATGTTGTAAAATGATTACAAACTGCTTAAAATACACAAGCATAAGTTAAAATGTTTCATTTAACTCAGATATGCATGACCTTACTTTTTTCTGCACCTCTCCTGTGAAAATTATTTTTCTTGGAGATTTAAATATCCACATGGACAATTCCTCTTCCCCTCTGGCAACATATTTTAAGTCTCTTTTGGACTCTCAGTCTCACCCAACATGTTGATGCCCCTATGCACAACAGGGGGCATACTCTGGATTTGGTGATTACAGACACTGTACCCATCAATAACTTATCTGTATATGACCTGGGTGTCTCGGACCACAATGTCATCTCCCTGGAAGTGCCTTCAACTTCGCCTGCTTCAAACCCAAAACGACTTATCTAGTTCTGTGACTTTAAAAACATTTCCCCTGAGGTTCTGTTCACTGATCTTCACTCTCTGACCAATGTCAATCATTCATCTGCAAATGACTCTGGATTATTATAACCAATCTCTCCAGGAGCTTCTGGACCTCCATGCTCCCTTGAAAACAAGACTGATGTCTTTCTCCCGTTCAGCCCCTTGGTACACTGGTGAGCTGCGCAAGATGAAGGCAACTGGCTGTGCTATTGAGAGACGTGTAAAGTCATCTGGTCTATCTGTACATAAGCAGGCATTAAAAGAACATCAGAAAGCCTACGCCTACTCTCTTAAAGGAGCGCGCTCCAAATTTTATTCCAACATCATCAACAACTGCCCTGGAAACTCTAAACAGCTCTTCTCCACAATAACTCATCTGCTTAATCCCTTAAACAAACTCATGAGGACTCTGTTAAAAAATGCGACCTGTTCCTTTCGTTCTTTAAAAACAAAGTTGACTCTATCAGATCTCAGCTCCACAGCCTCCCTGATCTCCATTTGCCATCTACCCGTCTGCATCCTGGGTCCCTGTGCAGCTTTGATGAAGTTGTTCAGAGTGAAGTGGAGACCATCATCAAGAAAATGAAGCCTTTAGCCTGCCCCCTGGATCCCTTCCCTTCATTACTCATGAAATCCAATCACTTTGCAATAAGCGCATTAATCACACAAATAATAAATAAGTCCCTACAATCTAGTCATGTTCCATTGCCTCTGAAAACTGCCATCATTGGGCCTCTTCTGAAAAAATCTAATTTGGATCCAGATGTTCTTTCTAATTACCGCCCAATTTCCCTCCTCCCATTTCTGTCTAAAGTGCTAGAAAAAGCAGTTGCTGCTCAGCTGCAGATCCGCCTACAATAACACTCCCTGTATGAAAAGTTTCAGTCTGGCTTCTGAGCAGCTCACAGTACTGAGACTGCATTGCTGAGAGTAACAAATGATGTCCTCATGGCTGCTGACACTGGTTCTCCCTCCATCCTTGTCCTCCTTGACCTCACTGCAGCTTTCAACGCTGTGGACCATAGTATCCTCCTCCACCGTCTTCATGTGGAGGTCGGTCTCTGTGACACTGTCCTGGACTGGTTTAAATCATTCCTCTCCAATAGGCTGGAATGTGTTAGTCTTGGCAATGCCACTTCCCAGACAGTCTGTGTCTCCTGTGGTGTCCCTCAAGGTTCAGTTCTGGGGCCCCTGCTATTTTCCCTTTACATAATGCCTTTAGGTCAAATCATTAATCAGTTCAACATTTCTTTTCACTGTTATGCTGACAATACACAGCTTTACATCAGGACTGGAGCATCATCATCATCACCATTGTCATCTCCATCTTTACTCACTGCCCTCTCTACCTGCCTGAAAGAAATAAAGGCATGGATGAATCAGAACTTTCTTCAATTAAACTGCTCCAAAACTGAGGCCATACTGATTGGCACCCCTCACCAAGTACAAGCAACAACTATAACGACTATTTCATTTTCTGGACAAGACATCCCCCTCTCCACCTCTGTTACAAATCTTGGAATAAAAATGGACTCTCATCTTACATTTGAAAATCACATTAAGCATCTGTTTAAAACCTGTTTCTTCCATCTTCAAGACATCTCCAAACTTCGCCCATCTCTCACTTTTTCTGATGCTGAGAAACTCGTCCATACCTTTGTCTCCTCCAGGCTCGACTACTGCAACTCCCTGTTTATTGGAATCCCTGGCAAGAACCTTCAGAAGCTTCAATATATTCAAAACAGTGCAGCAAGGATTTTACTGAGAGCTCGTAAATTTGAACATATTACACCCATTCTCCATAACCTTCATTGGCTTCCTGTCACCTACAGAATTCAGTACAAATTTGCTCTCATTACACACCAATGCTTACACAGTTCTTCACCAGATTATCGAAAGGACATTCTTGCACCATATTCATCCTCTACGATCACAGAACAGTAATCTCCTTCACATTCCACGAACCAAATTAAGGACCATGGGAGACCGGGCATTCTGTGTGGCTGCCCCCTGCCTCTGGAACGTCCTCCCTGACTACCTGAGAGCTCCACAGTCACTGGTTGACTTCAAAAACGGCTTAAAGACTTTTTTTTTCTTTTTTTTTTTCCATTTATAGATGGCCTCCCTTCACACCTTATAGCCATCCTCTCACTCCAATATGTATTTTTTTTTTATAGAGAGAAAGAAAGAAAAGAGAAAGTGAGACAACAAAACAACAATTATCCACAAAAAGAGCACAAGGCAAACACACCAAACCTCCGTCCACAATCCTGCAAAGCACATGACAGAGCACAGCAACAAAACATACAAGCATAAAGACTGATAATATTCATGACCTTGCATTAGATTTCTATATATAAACATACCCATACCTACAAGTATATATACAGTATACATACATATATATTTATATTCATTTATATACCCATCTACATATATCTACATATACATCCCTACATCCATTTGTGTGTGGTTGTGAGCATGCATAAGTGAATAAGGTTCCTCCAATAGAACATTTAGTAGCGAATGTGAAGCATCAGAGATCTGTCCCTCCAAAGCCCG
The DNA here is from genome assembly GCA_038048925.1 of Garcialebias charrua. Classification (NCBI taxonomy): domain Eukaryota; kingdom Metazoa; phylum Chordata; class Actinopteri; order Cyprinodontiformes; family Rivulidae; genus Garcialebias; species Garcialebias charrua. The sequence continues at coordinate 7,382 of JBBPBX010004278.1, read as the reverse complement.
AGACAGACGAAAGGGCGATCAGAGCCCAAGACCCCAGGAAGGACCCCGAGCCCAGAGTCCCCAGGACCACCCGAACAGGACGAGCCACTCGTCAACTCCCCAGATCCGACCAAGGGGAAGAACCGGACGAACCCCACCAGGGACCACACACAATGACCCCCCGGGGTCAACAGCGACAAATACACAGGCCCCCGCCGGAGCCCGCTGCACCGATGTAGCCCCAGGGCCGGTCGCCGATGCTCGGGCACCGGGGACGCCCACCCCTCAGGTCCAGACCCGACAGGACCAGAGGACCCGAGCCCCACCAGGCAGCCACCAGGCCGAGCCGACAAACGCCCAAGCGCCCAGCCCCAGATAGTGAGGGTCCCAAGCACGCCCGCGGGCAGAGGAACACCCACCAGGGGGCCACGTGGCAGGAGTGCGACACTAGGTAGCCTCAGAAGTATCAGAGAGGGGGCAGTCCAAGTCCCAGCCTGACACTTAAACATTCATACACAGATACACTCATTCAGACCCACCCTCATCCTCACCCTCAGACATAGAAAGACAAACAGTAACGACACACTCCATTCATAATCCCGATGCACACTCTATACCCCCCAGGTCCAAGACATGTACCTGCTTCCTACATGGGGCAGCCCACATCCAAACCCAGGAGGTAGGCCCATTCATTCTGGGGTGGAGAGTAGCAGACATCCAAGATCCGGCCCACCCCACGCCCTGCCGACAGGACAGGACAGGACACTCGAGCCCAAGCAGCCCCAGGGGGAGCGCACTGCCAGTCCCGCCCGCGGCAACCCCGCAGGCCCCGAACCCCCCCACACCCCAGCACAACCCCTGACGGCCCACCCCCAGAATGTCCGCCAGGCAACCAGGGGGGTAAGAGAAAAATAAATAAATAATATATATATATAAATAAATACATAAATAAATAAAATTGAAATTAACAAATCAAGACCCCGACACACACACCCCCGTCCCCAAATGTACTGTTGGTGAGTGTTGTTCTAAAGTGTACTTAAAAAGGAAAGAGAAGGAGCAAAGGCTGGCATTATACCAGTTTCCCCTCCACTCCAACTCTAACCCAAGCCCTAATTGTCTAAATGCATAATGTTGAGTGAGCATAGGCATGGGGGTGAGATTGGTGTCATCCCGCCACCCATAGCCATAGTACTCAATCCATTCCCTATATGTGACTTTTATGAAGAAGTTTATGAATGAATGTCTAAAGTGTAAATAAAATTGAGTCCCAGGTGTTCTGAACAACAGAGATGTAGAACCATCGCAGCACACCCGAGACTCAAATTCCCTACATGTATTAATTTAAGATGAAGAGGGCGGAGGTGCGTGTTGAGGGATGGGGAGAAAAATATCTGCAGGAACAGTGCTCCCACAGCGAGTCAGCTCCCCCGCTGACCCTGCGTACCCCCCCAGCTCGCCAAGGTCCACCCAAGGAGCGAGGAAAAAGAAACACCTCTCCGACCGCCAGGCCATTGAGCCAAGACCAGAGAGGACACGGCCCCGAGGGCCGCCAACAGCAGAACCAACAGCCCACACCCACCAGGGCCGCCGTGACCCCTGCGAACCGCAGTCAGCCCGCCGTCCAAGAAGACACAAAATCCCACATGGACGACACGGCCAAGAGCGCCCGCCCAACCGCCGACAGAGCCAGGAAGCACCAAGAACAGGCCCCAACCAGGGCCCGCACACCGGCCAAGCATGTCCAAGACCATCATCAAGGGCATCCACTTAATCCCCACCCCAGAAGAAATACTATACCCACCCTTCATATTTACAACTTTCAGAACACATAACACATTAGACACCCAGGCTGGGTTTGCCCGCCCCCTCCCATTGGCCACCAGTCACGCCCCCAGACACCCACCCCCCAGCATATGAACCCCAACCCACCAGCGAGCCGAGAGCCCCCGGCCAGAGCCGGGCACCAGAGCGCCAGCCAGCCCATAGCCCGGCGACCCGCCCGCCAGAGCCCAAGACCCCCGACCCCCACCAGGCCCAAGCCCGGGGACGACACGCCCCCAGAGTCCCAAGCCTCCGGCACCCGCCCCGAAACCACCCCAGCACAGCCGGGTCACCGACCGGCGACCCATGACCGCCGCCACCGACCACCCGAGGGCCCGCATGCCGTCCCTAGCAGATATCCCCCAGAACCCCCCCGGTCCTCCCCAGGTCGAAGACAAGGTCCTCCCCGCCCAAGCAGCCCCAACCCCCCGGCGCCCCAAACCCCAACCTCCCCCCCTCCAGTCCCAATGCCCCACAAGGCCACATCCCAGACCCCCCACCCTCACTACGTAACGGAGCCGATCAAAGAATGCCAAATAGATTGATCCAATGTGTCGGCAGATGCTGTTTCAAGACTAATATGATCTAACAGGAGATTTTTATACTGATTAATGCTAAGATTTTTTTTATTTTTCCAATTTACGAGTATGGTTTTCTTTGCGATGCATAAGGCAGTGAAAAGCATATAGGATGTATTTTTTTCTAGTATAACATCTTCAAAGATACCCAATAAGCAAACAGATGGAGAGAGTGGGATATTAAATTTCAAACATTTAGACAAGTCTTCACATACCTGTACCCAGAACCTCTGAACGGGTGGACAGAACCAGAGCGCGTGAATATAATCATCAGGTGTGTTACTTATGCATTGTGAGCACTTGTTAGATGGTGTAAAGCCCATCTTAAACATTCGCTGACCTGTATAATGTACTCTATAGAGAACCTTATATTGTATTAATTGTAAATTGGAGATTCTAGTCAATTTAAAAGTATTTGAACATACTTGAGACCAAATTTTTTGTTCAAAGTTGATTGATAAATCTGACTCCCATTTTTCAACAGGTAGTGCTATCGAGTCATCGATTCTAAACAATTTTTTATATATTTTAGATAATAATTTGGGTGGTTGAAAATTAATAAACTCTAACACACATGTTGGTGTTTCCAACAATGTTTTATTAAGCTTAAATTTATTTTTTACAATTGACTTAATTTGTTGGTATTGTAGGAAATATTTATTATCAATGTCATATTGTATTATTAATTTATTAAATGGAATAAAGTCTATACCCTCAAATATGTGTTCCAGACATTCAATACCTTTCATTCTCCAACCTGTGAAATTTAACATATTATTTTCTTGTTGAATGTCAGGATTGTTCCAGAGAGGTGTATGTCTACATGGGAATAGTGAAGACTTTGTCATTTTCAGATACTCCCACCATGCTGTCAGAGATGAGCTAATATTGATGCTCTTAAAGCAGACATGTCTTTTTAAATCTGTACTGATAAAAGGTAGATCTGAAATCCTAATATTATTACATAAAGTTTGTTCTATATCTATCCAAGTTTCATCTAGTGCTTTCGGTTTTAACCACTTTGATATATATTGTAACCTGTTGGCTAAATAGTAGTAATAAAAGTTTGGAAGTTCTAATCCTCCGGTATCTTTAGATTTCTGTAATGTGTAATGTGGCGGGGTCTCTGGGGTGATGCTGACGCCCCCTGCCATTAAGGCGTGATTGTATTCCTTCAGGTAATCGCGCAGGTGCGCAATTTCCCATAGCAATAGTGTTGCACGTCATTCCCTTCCTTCAGGGAACATGAGTTATGGCGCATAACTTTCAGTTTAATTTGGTTTACTCCATGTGTCTGCTCACATCATGAGCGTGTGAGAAGTTTATTTATCACAGTTTTCTTCTCAAACCTCTTTTTGTATTTGTGCTCATCGTTAAGAAACAAGCAGCCAATACCTGTAGCCTCAGCTCTGAGCATCATACACATCTCATCCTCTAACTTGCATCATGTCAATTCAGAATACTGTACTCACATCACATGCATCACATCAGCTGATGGTTTTGCTGTTTGCATAGTGGCAGTCAGGCAGAAGGTGCTTATCTTTGAAGATCAGCTGTTTAGAGATGAGCTAAAATCCGGCATGCTTTCAGACTCCTGCAGATGCTTGTTCCTGCAGCGCTGCACCAAGGAAGCGTGCACGTTGACAATATGTTGGGTGGGAGTCCCACCGGTGCTGAAAAAGCTGACTGTGTGGTTCATTCCAGGATGTGATTTAAGGCGTCTGCAGCTGTTAATCCTGACACCATGATGTACAGCTCAACACATCTGCTGTATCTGGACTCCATCGTGTTTGTGCTAGTGGTGATTAATACGTGTGGATTTAACTAAACAGGCTCCATGTGTGCTCAAGGTGCAACAAAGGAGCCCCCGAGGATCAGAGTGCTGATCAGGCAGCATGCAGGCAGGAGAAAAATGAGACAGCCTGGAAAAAAGTACAAAGATAGTTTTTTTTTTAAACTAATGCTTCTTTTGTTTAAGAAAGAAATCTTCTCATGTCCTCATTAAAGGTTGAGTATTGGGTGAAGAATCATCTTATGATGAGAAAGGAAGATGTTGTTTTGGTCCAATCTTGTGAATCAGGTTATATTTACAGCCTGGTGACAGATAGGTTCATGTTCACACCTGATTTTTTATTTTTTTTATTTATTCATTTCAGATTTAAAAAAAAACACACAAGAAAACTATTTACAAAACAATGAGAAACAAAACAATACATGAAATGAATGGAAGCAGAAAAAGAAAAAAATCTTATTATATCTGCCCCTTCTTAAACAAAATTATTTCAAACACTCAATTCAAACAACAATCACATATAAAAAATATAGCATGATAAATAACTCATCACACTAAACCATATATAGTAATTAGGATATAAACCAACTTGTGAATATTTATTCAGAAATCTAGTTTTAATCTTTTTCTTAAACATAGAAATTGACTTTGCAGCTTTAGGATCATTTTCCAAACCATTCCACCTCATCTTTCTGCTTCCTTAAGCTTTTTAGCTCAATATCTTTCAAATCGTTGGCGTTATTGAGCATTTTTGTGTTGGCTAAAGGGCGATTGGCTGTGACCATCGTCTTAAATTGTATTTAGAATGTCAACTAGAGACATTTAATTTCTTGCAAAAATGCTGTGTGAACGCTTATTGTGGAAGAACTTGCTAAAAGCAGCTAAAATTTGTTTTAAAAAAAACATGCGGAATTATAGCTGAAATGGAAGAACAAGCCTAAATAAGCAGAAGAAAGCAGAACGAACACATATTTGCTGAACTACCGGTAGTTTTAAACAAGCTAAAATAAACACACACAAAAAAATCTGAATTATTTTTTTTTTAATGCTTGAAAGTAGCTAAAAGGTAGAAAGAAGCTTAAGGAAGCGGAAAGAGCAAAAATGAGGTAAAAGTAGAATTAGCGGAAAAAAGCTAAAATTAGCATAAAATAGCTAAACAGTATAGCTAAAATAGCAGAAATTGCTGAAAGTAGCAGAAAAAACTGAAAGGAGCAGAGCAAATTAAAGTTAGCAAAAATAAGCTAATTAGATTGAAAGTAGCAGAAATTACCAAGAAAAACTTGAATTTATCTGAAAACAGCTGAGAGTAGCGAAAAATGCTTTAAAAGGTAGCTAAAAGGGCAGAAAGATGCTTAAATTGTCAGACGGAAGTAGAAAGAGCTGAAATTAGCTTTAAAAAAGTACAATTAGCTGGGAAAAGCTAAAATTAGCATAAAAACAGCTAAATAGTAGCTGGGATAGCAGAAAAAGCTGAAACTAGCCAAAAAAGGCTGAAAGGAACATAAGCTAAAATAATCAGAAAGTACAGTATAGTTAATTAGGCTGCAAGAAGCAGAAATTACACAGAAAAACTTGAATTGATATGAAAACAGCTGAAATTAGCTAAAAAAAAGTTTAAAATAAAGCTAGCTGAACAGGTAGAACAAGCAAAAGAAAGCAGAAAGAACATTAGATTAGACTGAAAGAATAAGAAAAGAGCCAGAAAAAGTGGAAATTAGCAAACAAACAAAAATAAAACAGCTAAAACAATAGCTAAAAAGGCAGAAAGAAGCTTAAATTACCAGAAGGAAGCGGAGAGAGCATGCTTTTTTTTACCAATATCAACTACCTCATACATATACAGTACTGTGTACATTAACCCCATATGCTGCTTTGTCACTCTTTACAAATGTCAAATGCCAGAACCTTCATTTATTTTATAGATATACTTTTTATACTTTATACTTCGGGACAGTATTACACTCTATTTCATTTTTGGTGTTGGTGAAACTTTTTATACTTTTATACTACTATGGAAAACTACTATGAAAAAACTCAGGACAGTATTACACTCTATTTCATTTTATGATTATGTTTATTAAATGTTGGTGTTTTGGTGTTGGTGAAACTTTTTATACTTTTTTACTACTATGAAAAACTACTATGCAAAAAACTCAGGACAGTACTAAACTTTTATTATTTCATTTTATGCTTGTTTATTAATTGTTTAGTGTTTAAATGGTTACTGTTGCACCGAGGGACTGAGAGAGAAATGCAATTTCAATCCTGTATATGTCCTGTACATATTGCAGTTCTGACAATAAAGTTGACTTTGACTTTGACCTTGCTTGCTTGCACTTTTGCTGAATTAGGCTGAAAAATGTAGAAATGAGAGAAAAAAGATGGAATTTTCACACAATTATCCTCCTTACTAAATAAACAAGTTTTGCTGCTCAGTCTCTGAAAATGTACGGAAGAAAAATGGATCACAAATGTGTGACCGCTTCATAAACAACGAGTTGTTGAAGAACATTTGAAAAAGTTTTTATCCAAATTAATCCAATTATTGCAATGATTTTAGGCAAAGATGTTGCGCAACATGTAGCTCTCAGACTATACGTTAAAGATGACTTCCACCTACCAGTACTACCACACCAAATTTCACCTGAAAATTCAGAACGGGCTGAGTTTTAGTCCTTACAGCGGCAGACATCTTGAACGGAGTCGACTTCAAACGGTTGTAGACGTTCATCCAACCGCTAGATTCTCAGAGTTTCATTCCGAACTGTCCCATTGGTTTGTGAGATATTTTGCTAACAAACGGACAAGCATTGTCGCTGCTTCACCTTCGGCGGCTGTCAAAAATGAAAACCAGGATGTTAGCGTCTGTGAAACCACATTTAAATGTTTAATACTTTGAATTGTTAAAGGATTTAACTGTAAGATTCAAGAAGACTGAGCAGCTTAAAATTAAATGTTTGCTGTCAATCAAATGTTGCGGTTCAACTGCAGCTTGGTGCAGCGTGCATGTCGTCTAAAACATGAACATGTGTGAGTGTGTGTGTGTGTGTGTGTGTCTTAATCATTAAAAACTGCAGAGCAGGAGAAGGTCAGAGAGGAGATTGGGGTTTCTGAACTGCTCCTATAGAAAGCAGAAGAAAAGCAGAGAAATGAGATCTGCTTCTGCGGAACCCCATGAAGCTGAGCGTTAATCCTCCCTGTGTTCCCAG
>JBBPBX010004277.1:61751-77656 GCA_038048925.1 Garcialebias charrua | reverse complement strand
AATCAGGGTAAAAAAACATCCAAATGGCTCCGGCGCCCTCGCCCAGGTGTCGGCACGCCGCAAAGAATAAGACTTCCGAAGATCATTCAGCTCCATTTACCTTTTGGGATCACCCGGGGTGCAGCAGCCAGGATGAGACAGAGGTATCCATGGCAACAGGCTGGAGACAGAGACAGGGTTGTGGTGGTGGTGGTGGTGTGTGTGTGGGGGGGGGGAGACATTCAGCTGATGAGACAAAAACATTTAGTGGAAAACATCTAACAGCTGTTCAGACGTGGAGGGGAAACTTCTGTGTAGTGTCCACATGTGTCCATGAAGTGAGGGTGGGGCTGAGACGGGGGTCAGAAATGTCCAGAACTCCCTCATCATTAACATTTACCTGTCCAAATACTGTAACAGTGTGAATACTCCTACATAGAGCCAGGATAAAAATACTGAAGAAAAACCAACAGCAGTGTGACTGCACAGGGCCCAACACATTATTTAATACAAAACAAGAGTCATCAGATCAAGTGTGAAAAGGTTGTTTGAAGGAAACTGATGATTTTTCACAAGTAAACAACAATAAACTAACTAATATCACTTCTACACGTTTTGACAGAATTAATCTTGTATTCATGTAGGGATATAGCACCCTCATGTCCGTATGGGATGTGGGCCTCTCCACATCTCTCTGAAACTCTCTGTGTTTAGACTTTCTTGAAGCTCTCAAGGACACTATTTTTACAATTATTATGAATTAATGGACACTAATTAATCAGATTGAACTTTCTTATTAATGTGTGTTAATTCAGAATTGATCAACAGTATATTTTTGTCATTTCAATGATGATCTGTTACTTGCATGACTGTGACCTTCTGCTGATTTTATTTCTGCAGAGCAAGCAGGCTCTGTCTCTAAGGCAGGAGTCAGGGTAAGAGCTGTTCTCTTCCTTCTCTTGTTTTGTCTTCAAGCTAGACTCAACAGGCCAGTCCACCTGGTCGTTTATGTAAACAGTTTTCCTGTTGTCCGTCAAGAGACATTTCTGCCTATGGGATCAAACTTCCATCTTTTATTTTGTTAAACCAGCCTGTAGCCATTAAGGAGGTGGGGAAGACCCCGCCTCCCATATAAAGGTCATTTCCTGCATTTTTAGTTAGTGTTTTGGAGAGAACTAACTGACAACTGGTTTCTCTCCTCTGGGAAAGCTGGAGACGTTCCGGTCAGTGTGTCAACTCGACCCACGTTTCAGCTGGAGTTACAGTAAAGCTTACTGTAACCCACTCACTCATCTTCTGGAAGAATTTGTTTTCTGAAGTTTTATTTTGAAAGTTCAGTCAGTGCGATTGGGGCCTGTTCCTGCCGGTGAAAGCGTGCTCCCGGTTCGTCTGATCCAGCCATACACGCACAAAGTCGACTGGACCTGAGCGGGTCCACACAGCCCGTTAGTGTCCACAAACTTCTCAGTCCTCACCTCAACCAGACGTATCGTCACCAGGTAAAGAGGCTTGTTTGTATGCTGCACGTGTCGGAAGTACAGCTGGACCTGTTTGGGAAAGGCATGCCACCCTGGTTGTTTCAAAATAATCAATTTCAGTTAACTTAGCTTTCATCTTCTTCCTCCTATTTCTTATTTTTCATAAGCTTTTAATCTGTCAAGTAATGTGCCAACAGTTAAATCCTAACTGTCTGTTTGTTTTAATTTGAATTCTTGTCAACGTAGTTATTAAATCAGAGCTAATATCGATACAAATGTTTAATGTAATTTTTGTGATAGTTTCAATAAAAGGTCTATTTTTCTGGTAGACCAACATAAGTTGAAGCCTCTCGTGAAATTACATTTCTGGCTAATCACATCACAGATTTATTGATTTATTCTGAAAAAGTTGAGACCCCGTGAACTTGGTGGCAAGTTTGTGCAGATAAAAGTCTGCTCAGACCTGCGCATCTAAAACTATAGGTAAGTCCTATATCTCTACAATAATGGTGGTCCAGTAAGTGTTTAAATACCTTACCCCACATTATTCGTTACATATTGGTGGCCGCGTACAGGTCTGCTGAAAGATTAAATTGATTAAGTTGTTTTTGTAGCTTATTGTTACGGTGTTGTTGGCATTAGTTTACATCCTGTTGTGGACTTATGGAATAGTTTTGGCTGGTGAGTGTCTCAGAGATTGCTAATCGTGGCATTGTCTGGTGCGTTTCCCGTTAGAATTATTTTTTCTTTCACATTCCAACGTATGTTTGAGGCGGATGGATGAATGTTTGTTTTTGTGAGACGTTCATAACGTGTCGCGAGGCTGCATGCATTTTTCTTTGTTGTGACTGCCGTGTCACCTCTGTTTCATTCTATTACATCTGCGGTTTGCTGTTGAAGGTCTGTTCACTCATTTGCTGCTCCATTTTTACCTAATCTGTTACAACGTGTTTGCCGAGGTTCGGGTGAAACCCACTCTGCTTTTGGACCGGACAGGATCCGGTTCCGTGTGACGTAAAGTCCGTTGTTTAAACAGTTAGCGTGCTGCCTTCTTTGGGGGGCGTGGGAGTTAGCCTGGATGTGTTGAGCTCATTTACAGAGTTTTCTGCTGTGTAAAAATAAGTTTATTTTGTGAAAGTGTGTCCAGTTCTTTGGGTCAAGCTAGTCGTTAGCGGTACCGAGACAAGATGGCTGCTTAAAACGCTGTGATTGGTCCATTGTGTGTCGTGTTCAAGAACGTTGGTTTCTGTAGACTGCTGGTTGTCAGATTCATTTATGTACACATTTCTGACGGTTTATTTGTGTTGTTTGAGTTCTATGCATGTGATATCGTCGAAGATTGGCTTAACCGCGGTGTTTTGCGATATTTATGACTGTTTTAGAACGTTGAAAAGTCAGTTCCACGCTTTTGTTCGACCGACCATAGGTCCGTGAACACAACTCTCGATCGGCGCATCACACGTGGGTGGCGTTAGGGTTAGAAGACACAGTTTCCCATGAACACTTGGGTTTTAGAACTACAGTTCTGTCTTCGCTGTGATTGGTCGATTACGCTGTAAGTGTTGACGCTTGCGCAGTGGGTGAAGCCCCGCTCCTCGTCAACTTTCACTTCAGCTGCTTGTCCCAGACAAGTTTCAGGCTTGTTTGTCCATTACTGTCATTGAAAAGACTGCTTCATCGCGGTGTTTTTGAGATGTTGGTGGATGTATGAGTACGTTGTTCAGAAACTACCGATCGCCATGTGACCAGGTCACGTGACACCGGCAGTGGCAACTACTTTGAAGGCCCAACCTTTTTTCTTTTAAACGCAGTTTAAAATGTTTCACATTGTTTCACAGTCCAACCGATTTTACTCACATTATTTCATTTTTGTGAGAAAGGGGATACTAGAGTTTTGTCACGTCAGGGCTCTGGGCTTTCTGATTTGCTGTTTTTGATCCGTTGTTAGACGTCTGAATGTTTGGCAGCTCAGAGCTGCGCTCACAGGCGACAACAGGGCCTCTATAGCGGTCAGAGAGAGAAATTGCGGTCGCTGTGATAAATTTATCCAGCGTTGCTCACCCCACCTGCTGGTTACTAGAGAAAATGCAGTCTTCCTGTAATTTGTACGTTTGAACGTTCCTGTTTTTAAACGGGGAACAATTTGAAATATTGTACTCACAGCACACTTTATTTTGATTTTCACATATAATCAAATGTTGATGGCAGTACAGTTACACAGATTTAATACAGACTTGTCTGCTTTTTGATAAAACTTGACACTTTTATCATCAATTCTGTGCATAACAAGCTGAATGTCCCTGTTTAGTTTAAACTGCAAGGTTAAAATAACACACATGAGGCGTCCTTTGTTTTGACTTTCACAAAAATCTAACGACAGCCGTTTTTGTTTGACCTTGTCACAGGTCGACAAGTTAATAGGAATCACTGATTTTTATTTAATTTCACATCTTGGACTCCATGTTGACTGCCGCAGGCATCACAGGTGAACATCCCCTGGTGTTTTACGACAGGCTCCTCTCTGCCTGCTCAAAGAACAAAACTGTCCCTGGCTTAGAGGAAGATGAGGAGTTTAAAAGTCGTTTCACTTTGAATCTGATACCTTTCATAATGAAATGTGTTCGCTTCAATGTTAATTGCAAAGAGAGTACCATGGCAGAAATTAAACAATGTGCTATGGAATTTTTTGACATGCTCGAACAGCGAAAAACACCCTCAGTGGTGTGCCCAGGTCAAAAGGTCACATCCCACTCGCAGGAAGTAGAAGAGGTTCCCTCTCCTTCAGAGTGCAAATGTGAACAGGTTTTTCATAATAACAAACAGCATGGTGCTACGAGCTGTATAAGTGACTCAGATCGGTTCATGGGAAGTTCTGCTGCCCCTGTACCTCAGGTTGATGACCCTGAGATGAGCAAAGAACCACACAAGGTAGGTATTCGCTCTCTAGATGAACCCAGATGGTTCGGATCGAACCAAAAGAGTTCTCTCATGGATCTCGCAGTAGGTGAAATTCGAAGGAGGTTGCATGGGAACCGTGAACCATTTAAAAATGGTCTGTCCCAACATGTACCCACGAGAAGCGGCCCTCCTGCCCCTGCCCCTCGAACTGCACAGTTTGGGACATGCAATGAGTCACACATGCTCCAGATTATGGAAGCGGCGCCTCCGCGCGTGGACGTGACTGAGGTTGTGAGTTGTTTGTCAAATGTTTTGAATGTTACAGTGGGTGACCAGGCTGACACAACGTGTGACGTTGTCCTTGATGATGACACAAACAACGTTGTTCATCCTGATGAAGCGACACGTAGCACTGCCTTTTGCAACAACTCAGTGCACACAGTTGACAACAACAACGTCAACACTGACATAAATGCTGACAGCAAACAAATTGCTGATGATCAGCGTCCTGAAAGTCCAGATGCTGACAGCAAACAAATTGCTGAAAATCCACGTCCTGAAGGTCATGAGGTAGACAGCCATCACGATGCTGACAGCGATGATGATTACACAGACAGAGTCACACGTACACAGAAACGTGTGGAAGAACCTGAATGGTTTCTGTGTAACTTTATAAAAAGGGGAATAGCTAAGAGAGCTTACCTGCCACTCACATTGGAAGGGGTCCTTGCGCAAGAAGCACTCCTGGTTTGCGGCTCAGACGTGTCTATCATGTCAGCCAAACTGTTTAAGGAGCTAAGGACCGCCGCTAACGATGTTGACAGGCAAATACCCTTTGTGAAAGACACTTATGGTGAGCAACAGGGCCCCGCTAAGACGGGGACATCCCTGACAGCTATATTCATGGTTCACATACAGATTGGCGAAATGTCACTGTACCACCCAGTATATGTGTCTGAACTTGACTCACTCCAGACTCCATTTGTGGTTGGCCAAGATTTTATTAATCGCTTTGAAGCAATTATAAATTATGGCAATCAGACAATGTGGGCCACAGTGAGCAGTCCACTGCCAATCGTGGTGCCTCCCCAAGGTCAGGACACTGACTGTCTAACAGCAGGTACCGCTGTGGCCACAATGGATTCCCCAACCGAGACCACAAGCCCGGTAAGTGTACCTTCATATACAGGTGAGACAGAGGAGACTCAACAATTGGACCAGACTCTGGCCCATCACGAGGACCTCCTCTGCGAGCTGACGCCTTCAGCACTCCCTGACCACTTCCTACCACAGGTAGAAGAGGGTATGGTGATCCAAGGGTCCCACATCGTTGACGCTGTGCTGTCCTGTGGGACAGATAATTCGGCAAACAGCCAAGATTTCAGTGAATTCTTGGTTCAAGGACATCTGAGTCCTGAAAGTGACAGTCTACAACACGCTGACAGTCACTTGGACTTCATGGTTACAGATTTTGAGGACCCCTCCTTAAACAAAAGGGGGGCAAACTCACACTTCCTACCACGGGTAGAGGACGGTGTAGAGATCCAAGGATCACACACCGAGAACGCTGTACTGTCCTCTGGGACAGGTAATTCAGTTATCAGCCAAGCTTTCAATGGAACCTTGGTTCAAGAGCATTTGAATCTAGAACTACTCAGCAATGACATAGTTCTTACAGACTCAAAGGGCACCTCTTCATTCATGAAGTGGGAAGACATACATCACAACGACAGAGACACGCTTGCGATGGCGCCGACAGTTGTGACACACCTGAATTACGCAGAAAGAGGTAAACGTACAGAGAGACGTTGGCCGAAACCTAAGAAGTTCCTGTGTACTGTCTACTCTAAACTGCGCAAACAGCATAAACTAAACAATGGCATCCTAACTCGTGCCCATGGACGGACGTCCATACCCGTGCGCGTGGTCCCTCATGACCACAGGGGGGTGATGTTAGGCCATGCCCATGTCAAGGACAAAGATTTCAATGACTCCGCAAATGACGAAGATCTGACAAACTCACAGACTTCATGGGAAAATAAGGTCGTCCAAGCACAGGATAGTAAATAAACTAAACAGTTTAAACTATTCTAGTTGCGAAAAGAAACCGTTCCAACTAGAACTTAGAAACGCTAAGCATAAAACCCACAACAAAAAACTAACCTTAACAACCGTTTAAATCTGCAGGATTTAATTGACATCGGTTATAAAGCTAAGAACTGTTTTTCTTGTGTGTGACACGTTGGAATCTGACGACCAGAGTGAGTTTGACGTAGTGAAACGTTGTTTTTAGTTGCTTAATTGCTACTTTTGTTGTTATTGTTTTCTGAACACTCCCAGCCAAAAGAGGTTTTGATTAATGTTAGTTGAAGACTTAAATGGATTTAACTATGCCAACATGCTGTTCATTTTGTTAAAGATCTCAATCTTTAAAGAGTCATGGTAGATGAATACTACTTAAGGTACTATAATCTACACTGATCTCCCGATCATTTAGGTAGAACCGATTCGATCATTTCTATTCTAGATCTATTCATTTTGATGAGTCTCGCCATAGACTTCAAAATTTATAGGGAATACCAAATCTTGCGTCGTTCGTCTAAAAGACAACAGACATTTAGACCAAACTAGTTTCATTTTTTTATTTTAGTTTAACCTAAACTAAATAATGAATGGAGGAATAGTTTGAAAGAAGAGGCCTTCGTTACAGAAGCCCTCCACATTTCTATAGGTATAGATCCCTATATCTGATTTTTACAGCATTGATCCACCCCTTAATTGGTAATTTTAGCTGATCTAATCCATGATAGCTTACATACCAGGTGCATATAGGTAAGGCTTAATGTAGAATCCCAATCATAAGCCCACCTAAAACCACATAATTGCATGACACATTGAACCAGGGTGGCACCGACTGGAAGCCATCCAGCCTGCAACCTTCGATGTGGGGACCTGCTGATCCAACGTTGGTCTTCAACCTTCATCCAAGGCCCGCCTCCTCTGCTTCAATCGAGGGATCCCCTCTACATGCTGATTAAAAACCATTCTTGCTGATGAAATCAATAACCCCCATCGTTGTGGATTTACCGTTGTGGATTATAAGACTTTGTTTTCCAAGGGATCACAGACTCAGTTTTCCATGGGTTAACAGACTATGTTTTCCAAAGGATTGAAAGCTTACCGCAATGGGATTACCTACGAACAGTATGGAATTTCCAAAAACATTATGGGAGTATAATTTTGAACTTTTTTTTGACTTTTTTTTCCACTTGCTGGATTACATAGAGGTCAGAGACATTCGGTGGTATCCTTTCGTGTTGGAACTCATCTCCAAGGACAGGCGATGATTTCCAAAAAGGGGGACTGTAGGGATATAGCACCCTCATGTCCGTATGGGATGTGGGCCTCTCCACATCTCTCTGAAACTCTCTGTGTTTAGACTTTCTTGAAGCTCTCAAGGACACTATTTTTACAATTATTATGAATTAATGGACACTAATTAATCAGATTGAACTTTCTTATTAATGTGTGTTAATTCAGAATTGATCAACAGTATATTTTTGTCATTTCAATGATGATCTGTTACTTGCATGACTGTGACCTTCTGCTGGTTTTATTTCTGCAGAGCAAGCAGGCTCTGTCTCTAAGGCAGGAGTCAGGGTAAGAGCTGTTCTCTTCCTTCTCTTGTTTTGTCTTCAAGCTAGACTCAACAGGCCAGTCCACCTGGTCGTTTATGTAAACAGTTTTCCTGTTGTCCGTCAAGAGACATTTCTGCCTATGGGATCAAACTTCCATCTTTTATTTTGTTAAACCAGCCTGTAGCCATTAAGGAGGTGGGGAAGACCCCGCCTC
The DNA here is from genome assembly GCA_038048925.1 of Garcialebias charrua. Lineage (NCBI taxonomy): Eukaryota > Metazoa > Chordata > Actinopteri > Cyprinodontiformes > Rivulidae > Garcialebias > Garcialebias charrua. Next base: position 69,449 of record JBBPBX010004277.1, on the reverse strand, counting down.
CCATATAAAGGTCATTTCCTGCATTTTTAGTTAGTGTTTTGGAGAGAACTAACTGACAACTGGTTTCTCTCCTCTGGGAAAGCTGGAGACGTTCTGGTCAGTGTGTCAACTCGACCCACGTTTCAGCTGGAGTTACAGTAAAGCTTACTGTAACCCACTCACTCATCTTCTGGAAGAATTTGTTTTCTGAAGTTTTATTTTGAAAGTTCAGTCAGTGCGATTGGGGCCTGTTCCTGCCGGTGAAAGCGTGCTCCCGGTTCGTCTGATCCAGCCATACACGCACGAAGTCGACTGGACCTGAGCGGGTCCACACAGCCCGTTAGTGTCCACAAACTTCTCAGTCCTCACCTCAACCAGACGTATCGTCACCAGGTAAAGAGGCTTGTTTGTATGCTGCACGTGTCGGAAGTACAGCTGGACCTGTTTGGGAAAGGCATGCCACCCTGGTTGTTTCAAAATAATCAATTTCAGTTAACTTAGCTTTCATCTTCTTCCTCCTATTTCTTATTTTTCATAAGCTTTTAATCTGTCAAGTAATGTGCCAACAGTTAAATCCTAACTGTCTGTTTGTTTTAATTTGAATTCTTGTCAACGTAGTTATTAAATCAGAGCTAATATCGATACAAATGTTTAATGTAATTTTTGTGATAGTTTCAATAAAAGGTCTATTTTTCTGGTAGACCAACATAAGTTGAAGCCTCTCGTGAAATTACATTTCTGGCTAATCACATCACAGATTTATTCTGAAAAAGTTGAGACCCCGTGAACTTGGTGGCAAGTTTGTGCAGATAAAAGTCTGCTCAGACCTGCGCATCTAAAACTATAGGTAAGTCCTATATCTCTACAATAATGGTGGTCCAGTAAGTGTTTAAATACCTTACCCCACATTATTCGTTACATTCATATAAATAAACCTTCAGTTCACGGTGCATTCAGAACACTTGTTGCTACAAAATGAAAAGATTAACGTTTGTTGTCACTCTTTATTCACTTTTTTAAAAGGAGATAAACATTACGTTAGGTTATAAACTGTGGATGTACTTCTGAAATACTTTATTCTTGATTCTGATTGATATGGATTGGGTCAAACTGATCCATACAGATGTGAGGACATCATAAAGAACTGCTCTTCACCTGAATAACCATGTAGGTTTAAACACAAGTGAAATCTTCTACTAGATGTTTTATCATATTTTATTTTTGGTAGAGCTGTTACCTCTCAGCAAGAAGGTTGCATGTTCAAATATCGGCCAGTGGATGTTTATTGGAGGTTAAAATTAAGTTATTTTGGAAATCAAATGAGTTGGTTGTATGAATTGTTTATTCGAGTATAAGGGGCAGATAAAATAAGATTTTTTCTTCTTCTGCCGCCTTTCATTTTATATATGTCTTGTCTTTTATTTTCTCCTATTGTATGTATTATTGTTGTGTATTTTTTTATAAAAAGAATGAATAAACTAAACTACACTTTCTGGGTGGAGTTTGCATGTTCTCTCCGTGCATGCGTGGGTTTTCTCCGGGTACTCCGTATTTATCCCAACATGCATGTTAAACTGAACGGTGTAACTCTAAATTGTCTCCAGGTGTGAGTGAGAGAGTGAATGACAGTTTGTCTCATTTTTCTCTATGTGTCCCTGTGATGGACTGGAGACCTGTCCAGATGTTCCTTGTCTCTCGCACAGTGATAGCTGGTCATGGGCACCAGTGACCTGAAAAGGAGGGTAAAGATAATGGATGGATGGATGGATGGATGAATGGATAAATGGATGAATGGATGGATGTCATTTAGAGGTTTTCCAACCCTTCATTTTTATTTGAGAGGAGACTGTAAAGAACTACAAGTACAGTAGTCTCTCCCACAAGTGAAGCAGTAACTCAGAGCCTCTCCCATCATTTATTTTGTGCCTGAGATAAAGAAGCAGCAGTTTGTCCAGAGATACGGGATGCCCTGGTCATTTTGAAGCGATGCTCTGCCTAATAGTGATCAGTAGTTTGTACCGTGTCAACCATGGCATCAGTCTTAGAGCATTTCCCATATATATTTTTTCAAGTTTCCAAGCAATAGTTGTTTTATTTGTTGTCTTGCCAGTATTGAGTACTGGACAGCAGTACTCCTTCTCAAACATGCCCACTGGTGCATGGTGACATGGTTGAGAAGCTCATATCATATTGAGCTCATATCTGTATATTTTTATAATCCTCTTCTGCTCAGTGGCAGATTGTAGCCATTTCCTGATGCTATTAGCAAACACTTTGATCTCAGTGTTTTGTTGGTCCTTTAGATGTTTTATCAAATTATATTAGACAGCTTTGCTAAAAGTAATTTGCAGTCTGCTTTATTTTTGTCTCCATTGTTAGAGTTATCCTACTTTATCATGCTGAGACCCCTGGTCTTGTCTGCCCAGAGATGGACCAGTTCTGTACAGATGAGATGGCCCAGCCGTTCTGAGTGAGCTTCCCAGGGTATACACCCGATAAGGAGTTTTTTTTTTTTGGCTTCCATCACGTAGATAGATTTGCACTTTCACCCATTTTTCAGAAATCGGAATCAGAATCAGAAAAAGCTTTATTCTCATTGCACCAAGATACAACAAGAACATGTTCATACAGTCATCCGAAAGATGGATGGAGTGCACGAAGCTGCTGCTATAAAGTATGGCCTTCTTATTCTCATTCAGAAAATTTTTTTTGATAGATAAAGGGACAAAGCCATGAGGAGAGGGTAGTGGCATTACAAAAAATATCTCTTCACACCTTGACCTTACAGGGCAAGATTTAAGACATAAAAAAACTCAGCCAGCAGCACATTTATGAATACGTTACATATGCATTTTCCAACGAGGTGGTCCATGAAGCCCTGGATAGTTCATTGTGGGCCGAGATGGTGTAGAGGCAGGGCAGCCGGCTCAGGACCAGAAGGTCTCGGGTTCGATCCCTGGTCACGGCATACCTTGTTGTGTCTCTGGGCAAGACACTTAACCCCAAGTTGCTCCCAGTAGGACAGGCAGCACCTTGCATGGCAGTCTACCGCTACCGGTGTATGAATGTGTGTATGAATGGGTGGATGGTTGGTACAGTGAAGCGCTTTGGGGCCCCTCAAAGGTGGTTGGAAAGCGCTATATAAGTAAGCTCCTTTTACCATTGTCATGTTAAGATGATTGTCAGCTGGAACAGTTCTAATAAGACTCCATAGAGAGGGGGGTAGGGTGATAGACTAAGCTTTTCCTCAGATTACACATTTCCCAGGAGAAATTGATAAGTCAGCCTGTTCCGAGGCCAGCTGGGGAGAGATTCAGATAACCACAATTGTTGATTTATTCCGTCAGCCTTGAGTCTGTATTGATAACTTTCCAAGGTCCGAAATTATCAGATTAGAGGTGCATTCCACTGGTCCATGCTGACAAGCCTTTTCAAGATGGTGTTTTATGCTGACGAGTCCCAAACCCACAGGTGGCATGCGATTCAAATCACTTCCAACTTACGGTTTTGCTCATAAATCAGCTGATTTGAGTCCTCCAGCACGAACCAGAACTGCACATAGACAGCAGCTTGTCAAGGTCCAAATTAGCTGCAGCCATCTTCTTTGTACTGTATGTTGTTAAACCAGGATCCAGATTATTCCAAACACAGGAAACCTGTTATCATAAATCCAATTATCGGCAATTTCAGCATCCTCAGTCAATAGAGGTAGACCCCCCCCCCCAGAGAGATCCAGTTGCACATCTCGTTTGAGCAGATGAGGGGAAAGAATGTGTAATACAATATGTCAAAAGTCCAGTTGATCATATCCAAAACAGTAGTTTCCATTTCGGGAGATGTGTAAAAAAACGAGCTCCTCCGATACACAGACAGAGAGCAAAATAAAGCAGGAGGAGAACAGGGAACTTGAAGAAGGAAAAAAACAGATAAAAAACAGATAAGACGAATGAGGTCACACGTACTCACCCCACTGATACAATTTGATAGGCTGTACTCCCGGATGTGAAGGCGGAGCCTAGGGCCAATATAATCTGGGGCGTTCTATGACACGGGGCTCTGCTTCCACTTCCAGGTTAAGACGAGTTGGACGGATGCCTCATTGCTGAAACTGTAACTTTCTCCGGCCTGATGAACATTAAATTGGTAAACAGTAAGTATCTCTTGATTTATTTGAGTTAGAGCGAGTTTCCTCTCCATCTGGGAATAAAAGAGCCAGACACCGGAAGTGGGGAGTCAGACCAGTTTCAGGGATGGACCTGGTCTGGATTCCCACACAATCTTTCAGTTTGATACATCTCCTTCATCTTCTTCTTCTGGAGGTGTTCAATAGGTGTTAGCAAACAACTTTAATCTGTATAACAACCAACAAATATGTTTATGTTTATGTTTATTAAATTTGTCCTTTTTTTAACAAAAAAAACACACAATACAAAACAGTCCCATAAATGATAACGTACAAAACGTAAACAATGAAAGGTAGCAGAAAGAAGAAAAAATCTTATTATATCTGCCCCTTTTTTCAAACAATCAATTCAAACAAAATTAATCTTCCAGTAACAGAATGAAATGAAAAACTCTAATTTTCTAACTAATACAATACACATTACACTACTTCATATATTTTTTTTAGCAATTTAGTTTTGATCATTTAAATTTAAACATTGACTTGGCATCAAACTAGTTCTGAATTGTGGTTTTACAAATATATCTGTCCCCTTAAGATTATAACAACTTTGTCTTTTGACAAAATACATTGGGATATTTGAAGGTAATGCGTTATTCTGAGCCCTATACATAACTGAAAGTTGTGCACCATAACTCATATTCCCTGAAGGAAGGGAACGAGGTACAACATATGCTATGGGAATTGCGCCCCCGCGCGATTACCTGAAGGAATACATTAACGCCTTTACGGCAAGGGCGTCAGCGTTGCGCCAGAGGCCCCGCCCTCTGGGTATTTAAGCCGCTGACGCCCATCCATCTTTCTCCAAAATGCACTTCACCGAGCTTTCAGCATTGAAAAGGGCCAGATATGTTGCACCTCGTTCCCTTCCTTCAGGGAACATGAGTTATGGTGCATAACTTTCAGTTCCCTTTCAGTCATGTCTCTCGGTGCAACATATGCTATGGGAACGTAATTCATTCACGCCCTTGAAATGCTCAGTAAAATGCATGCTAGTGTGAACGTCTGCCCTTGATCAGCAGGCATCTCAAGGCTACTTTCTACTGTGTGTTAGAAAGGACAGCCTGAGTGACATCACACGCAGTAACATCCAAACTGTAATGCTTTGCAAAAGTGTTTATTGAGCTCCAGTTCGCCGTAGCACAAATGTCTGCAACTGGTACACCCTTGAACAGTGACCACGAAGTGGCCAAGCCTCGAGTAGAGTGAGCGTGCACTCCAGAGGGCACCTGTTGACCTTTGCTACTGTACGCCCTTTTTATGGCTTCAGTCACCCATTGTGAGAGGCGCTGCTTTGAGAGGGCCTTTCCGGTAGCAGGTGCTGCAAAGCACACAAACAGTGGATTTGTTTTTCTCCATTCGGCTGTTCTCTGCATGTAAGTGCTTAAAGCTCTCACAGGGCAAAGAGCCTTCAGCCTTTCCTGTTCCTGAGTGAGAACAGGAGCAGGTGGAAAAGAGGAGAGATCAAAATCCAGACTTCTAGGGTTTAAAGTCAAGACCTTGGGGATATATGCGGGATTATGCCTCAAGTTGACCGTTGACCCGTCAGGGGCGAATCTGGTACACATTGGATGTACAGACAAGGCATAGAGATCACCCATGCGTTTCGCTGAGCAAAGTGCCAAGAGTAGAGCAATCTTATAAGATAATAAGTCTATTTTAATCTCGTTCAGTGGCTCGAATGGGGGATCACAGAGAGGCCCCAAAACCAGACTAAGATCCCAACCAGGGGTCAGGACCTTGCTGGGGGGTCTCAATCTTAGCACGTCCTTCATAAGTCTTATTATGATTGGATGTGCACTAGGCGTCCTGTTTCCCCAGCCTTCGTGACAGGCTGAAATTGCTGATAGGAACACCTTAATTGTTGAGAAAGAACAACCTTTTTCTAGTAAGTCCTGGAGAAAAGTCAAGAGCTGAGCTAGGTCACATGAATAAGAAATAACATTTCTTTCTGTGTACCAAGCCTAAAAAATACGCCATTTTTGTATGTAAAGAGACTGTGTTGATATAGCTTGGGCATGTTGAATGGTTTTTACCATATTTTCCGGCAGGTCTGATGCCACCAGTTTGTTCCTTTCTGCCACCAAGCTGAAATTTTTTACAGCTCCCAGCATAAACGGCGAGACTGCTCCTTCTGGTGACGTAGTGTGTCCTTGAAGAAAGGTAGTTGGTGGAACCAGTTCTCCTCCAAGGGCCCTGGATTCTGTGATCCCCTGAGGGTCAACAATGTTAGGGAGTGGGCCTTTTTGCAGATGTGCCGCCATACTACTCTGATCAAGAGTGTTCGAGGGCAGAGGCAATCTGTTGTCATTATTAGACAAAAGTGGAACAGAATGTCTGTTTTTTCTCTTTTTGTTTGGGGTCATGTGACTGAGGAGCTGCGAGTTTTGTAAACGAGCAGATCTCCTGACCCCAGTCCGTTTCCTGGATGGGTCTGGTTTACTGGTCTCCAGCCTTAACAGAGCGCTGGAGCCAGACAAACTGCCGGGGGTCTGTGTTTCACCCAGTGGGGGGATAATGTTTAAGAGCAGAGCTGAATCAACACAGTGAGTATGGTCACGTGCTACAGGATCACTGCCTGAACATTGCGTGTCGCCCATCAAAGATAAGGGGACAGTCGTAGCATGAGAACGTGGAGATGGTTCTTTGTGCTTGGTAGACTTTAAATTGGTTGGTGACAGAGAGCTCAGTTCCCTTCGATTAAAAGGAAGAGGAATCTGATTCAGCCCTGGTTTGTTTACACACACAGCTGTTTGATCACAAACGTCTTTGTAAACGTGTGAAGCCTGTGGTCGCCTGTGGGCTTCTGCCGTAGCCCCCCCGACCCTTACTGGGAGTCGTTGAATGGGTGTCCAGGAAAGTGGCTCGTCAGATTCTGTCGGCGCACCTCCCTGGGGCGCGGACATGTCACGTGTTTGCTTGGTTTGTGTATTGTCCGCCCCGTGGTTCACAACGGAGTGGGGGCTGGAGCACGTGACCCCCCTCACCTGTCTCTGTGAGAGGTGTGGGGCCTGCTTGCAGACGCCTCTGTGCCTGTCCGCTACACATGGAACAGAGGCACCCTGCTAGGGCTTATCGATTAGGCTAACACCCCGTGAGCCGTGAGAAGGGGGGGATGGCCCCCTCCCTTTATATCGGCTGGCAGGCTAGAGGGACCCATTCTGCTGAAGTTATTGTGTTTTTTTTTGAGAGTCAATAAAACAGAGATGGGCTATTTTTGAGCTTTATTTGTGCTTAAGTGTAACGACATGTTTGATTTTATGTCACTCACAGGAAAAACATGATTTGTGCATGCAACAGAGTTACTAGCTTTTTGTACCGTGCTACAAATAAAGTCTGGACATGAAAGGATCATTTCCCGTACCACGTGGGCGGGTGATCGTGTAAAATCAAGACGTGGACCTGGTTCATCAGGAACGCTTTTGTCTGGTGTCCCGGTTCGCCGAGGAGGCCCTGTGTCTGACTGCCTGACGAAGGATAAACCTGTTTCTGCTCCAAGCATGCTGTGTCGAGGCTGTGCAGGTCTGCCCCCAGCA
>JBBPBX010004277.1:44405-55193 GCA_038048925.1 Garcialebias charrua | reverse complement strand
TATATATATACCGTATACTATTATTATTATTTTTTTTTATGAAACCAATGGAAGAAGTTATTTGGCCATTGACTGGTGGGAGGCACCCCCTCTTTTTGCTAAAATGGTTCAGCTCTGGATGTGAAAAGTATGAAGGAAAAATAGTCAAAGAGACGTGACTCAAACTGCAAAGGAGTGCAGTGGACCAAAAATGCCATGACTGGCAAAATTGTGTGTCAAATATTGTCATTTACAAGTTAAGTACCTGTTTCCACATTATTTCTACATAAAACTGGAACACGTTGACAGTGTACAAACAACGCATTCAGAATGTGTCCTCTCAGCCGGGGCAATCTACGCCTGGGCACAATGGATTGATATTATGCAAATATGGGGTAACTTTTTTTTTCATGCCATCACATGGGGGGACGGGGTGGCACCCTTGAATAATGCTAGAAAATATGCTGTATGTAAAACAAAGCTAAATACTAAGTGAGTAAAACTAGCTAAGAAAAACAGTCAGGGGTAGATTGATGCATCTCTGAGCTTGACATCATACTTTGAATCAGAGAAACTTGAGTCCTGTCCTGATGTTGATGAATATTCATGAGTAGTTGTACTCAAACATTTTCAGTACAAACCCACAGTATCTCATTTAAAACCAAGAACTCGCCTGCCTTCAATCTGATTCAGTGTCAAAAAATATTTCCAGGAGAACACATGGATAAAACATTTTGCATTGCCAAAGGACAAGAAGTTCCACTAAGGCTAAGCACGACGTTTACGGATTAGGTTATTCCTTCTCAGCTCAACATGCTGTACCTGTCAGGGACTTCAGCACATTGTAACAATAAAATCTAAAACCTTTCACAGATCTTCGCAAAAATCCTGACATCTCATCTCCAAATAGAGATATGCAAGATCAAGGTGACATTTAGTGTTTTAGGTGTAAAAATTATTCTGAGCTGGCTTTTAAAAATAATATATCAAATTTATTTTATTTTTTTATTTGCCCGTGTATTCATGTTCAAAAATGTGTGCACAGTTTTGATAATAGGGGAAGGGCGCAGCTTTTATTATTTATATTATTATATATAAGTCAGGGGGTTCCACTGACTTAGCGCATCTATAACCACTTGTGTGAATAACTGTTAAAATACTGGATTACTAATTTTATTATATTTCACAGCCATTGCCCTAATCCAGAGCCAATCAACATATGTGGATTATTTTGGTGGCAGTATCCATGTGTCGTGTACTGTCCAGTATTCAGTTTGTTTGTTTGGATATGTTGCTTTATTTTTTTTTACAAAAATTTAGTTTGTAGGTCTTCATTTTCTGACAGTTTAAAATATTTTCCACAAAGTTATGAGAGAGCTCTTACTGATCTTTAATTGAGGGAACTACCACATTATGAAAGGATCCACTTCAGTCCAGAGCAATGGTCTCAACTAGACAAGTATTAACCTTGCCCTCTGACGTTAAAGGGCAAGGCTGACAAATAAAATTCACGATGCCCTGCAGCACAAGACCATGAACTGAAATATTGGGTAACGGGCATTTATTAAATTGTAGATGTGTGTTACAGCCGTTAAAGATAAAGTCATTATTTTTAATAGCTTTTTACTTTTTGGGCAGTGGGGGGGTCACTGGTGCCTATACCCAGCAGTCACTGTGCGAGAGGTGGGGTACAGGCTGGACAGGTCCAAGTCCATCACAGGGACACACAAACGAGACAAACAACAATTCACACACTCACACCTAGTGACAATTTAGTTATAAATCAGTCTAACATGCATGCTTTTGGTCTGTGGGAGGAAATCGGAGTACCCGGAGAAAACCCATGCATGCACGGAGAGAACATGCAAACTCCACCCAGAAAGATTCCTGGTCGGGATTTGAACCGGGGCAACCTTCCCGCTGAGAGGCAACAGCTCCACCAACTGAGCCACCTTGCCACCCCATGTGTTACATTATTTATGTATTTATTTTCTTATTTTATTTTATTATTGACACATTTAAGTAATTCTTTAATGACCTAAATTATTAGAAATGGCACATTTGTCCCTCTATGGTAAAAGGCCTTAGTAGGCAATGAAATGTACATAAATGAGGACCATTACAAAATCACATCTTCTTGACAAAGGCATTGAGGTGATCAAAGTCACATCTACTGTACACATGAGGTCTGTTAAAGTTCTGTGTTATAACTGGTCCACTGGCTTTATTATGGGCACTTGAGGTTCCTCCCCATTATTGTCCTCCTTTCCAACCCAGTGGATACCATGGCCGTTTTCCTTGGGTGGAAGATGTGGCAAATGCTGGCGCTCGAGTGTCGAGAATGTGGTGAACTGAACTCGTTTTCTTTTGCTGGTGGGTGAGTGGATTGACTCACTTTGCATGGGTTTGTTTCTGTTCGAGCCCGAACAGCCAAGTGGAGAATCAGTCACAGGAGCCAAGCAACTGGGCCTCCTGGAAAGAGAAGTGGTCTTATCAGGCCCAATGTCTATCACAGTGGTTGTTGTCTGGGAGTCCTGGTTCAACGGACTGCATGGCACGGTCATCACCAGCTCAGCGTCTGTGCCGAGCCACACCCAGTCATGCCTGTGCCCTGTTGGCTCTTGACTATGGGAGGAAGGCTTCTTGTGCCGAAATTTAACAACATATGAGATACAGTTTACTAGAAACACCAGAATGGCCAGACAAAAGACTCCCAATAAAGCATACATGCCAATCTCTAAGTCTGTGAGGGGTCTGTTAGCCATTGCTTCTTCACCACCAATTTCTACCACCGTCCCCTGCCCAGGAACCCCAACCTTGGTGGGAAAATTGTAGTTGACCAGATTCCCAGGAGCTTTCACAGTGCTAATAAAGCCAATACTACTCATATCTTCCACTATTGTATTATCTGAGTTGTATCCTTTGCTGCCATCTCTTGGGCTGCTAAAAATGCTGATGTTCCCCATACTGGTGGCACTACCAGCATTTTGTGAAACGCTAGTTTTACCTACTCCTCCAAGACTGCCACTGGCTATAATGGTTTTTTCTGTAGTCTTGATGGTGGTTGGGATCCTCTGAACAGCGCTCTCCTCTTTATTGAAGTTTGAGATACTTGTAGGGAGAAACTGAGATGGCATCCCTAACTTCCTTTTGTTGTCCATGTTTTCCCCATCATTCCCATAGTCACTGCTTTTGCCGAGAGGACTTTGGTCAAGGCTGCGGGTTTTGCTCCCTGGCCGCCAAGTATTCACTTGAAATTTGACCTTAAGGCTACCATTGCCCACTGCCACTATACTTTTGCGTTTGGACTTCTGGCAGGCCTCACATATGGACATCTCTACCCTAATCAGGACACCCTCCCCTTCTCCCTCTGCCGCCACAACTGGAGGTTTGCCCAGCACAGAGACCACTCCCTGATCTAGAGATGTTACTGTCATACGGTAGAAAGCTGGATCATAAATGTCGAGAGGTGTCTGGTTACCATCACTGAACTGTATCCAGGAACTGACTAAAGCATTCTGTAAAAAAACAAGAGGCAGAAGTTGAATTGCATTTCAAAGCTAAACTTTTTCTTTGTGACATTTAGAAAAAGAAAAAAAAGAATGTTACCTGTTTTGGGTTTTGTAGCACCTCTTGAGTCATTGTTGTAGCCAAGATGGCCCTGCTGCTTCCTGAACTTCGTTGTAAGGTCATGGAGAGGCCAGCAACCACCTGGACTCCTAATTCTGTAATGCTGACTTTATCGTCCACAACTCTGACAGTTGTCTTAGCCAAGATAACATCAGACAGCGGCGAAAACACCTGTCACAAAATTCAATGTTTGGAAAAAACAATTAGTAAAGAGGTCAGTAGAAATCAACTTGGTTCACAGGGTTAAACTATTAAACTCAAGTTTATATCCTAACTTCAAACAAGTACTGTTAAATACAGATTCTAAAGTTTACATCCAGCTACAATACAATCAGCGGATTAGCCTGTTACCTGGATGGATGTGGTCCCAAAATCGCGACCTGACAGCACAGTTCCTTCCTGCAGCTTTGCAATTCGAGGGTCCTCCACCTTCATGAAGTATCGAACCAACCTTGTGACGTCCGCCTGCCAGTCAGGGCCCAGAAAATAGGCTGTAGGATCTCGTGGATCTTCCTGCTCAGCCACAAAATAAGTTAGCACCCGCACAAGGGCATGCTGAAGCTGTAGCATGCAGCCTTTGCCCTTCCGTTCAGCTTCATCACTGTTCCAGGCAGATCTAAGATATAAGCATAAAAACACATGTGTGAGTCACATCTGTCACGCAGATAATGCTTTTACCTGTTTGACATCAATCAGGCAAGCCTGTCTCTTTGCATGATTGGATCATACTGAATCGTTTTAGCACCTTAAATAACATAATTGTATCCTCTAAATCCTCAAATAGATATTTTAGTGTCTTTGAACTAAATGATATATCCAGAAATCCCATGTACTGTAGTAACCAAAGTGATTGAGACGATGAATGCACTTCCTACCTTTTTGAGGTCAGGATTGGTACCCTCCAGCTTTTGATTTGGCTCAGTTCTGTGTCTGACAGCTCGATCTGTAGGGGGAGCCGAGGCATCCAAACGTTCAGTTCAAGCTGTGCGCTCAGGTAGCTGTAGGTGAAGTTTACTGTCATCTTCATCTTGCCTTTGGTCTCTTTGCCATTTACAAAAACATAGTCACATCTGTCTGACACCTGTGTAGAAGAGGACATAACACCAAAAGAAAGCCATACATCAGAGCATAAATCTCAACAACTTTACAGCCTGCCTGCTATTGTGGAGTTTGTACAAGTATGAAAACTATCTGCATCAAATACTGAGTGAATTTGTTGTCCATGAAGGAGATGTTCTTCATATAACCAATGACAAAGAAATAATTAAATGTTCCCATAAAAGTCAGTGTTTTAACAAATAGGCTGTTCTTACAAAAACAAATGACATTGCAGCAGTTTTGCGCTGCATGTTACCACAGTAATGTCAGCTGGCTGTAATAAACTGCTGCGATGATCACCAGTCCGAAGCGTTGGGAAGAGGCGGCATTGCAATTTTATGTTAATCCAAATATCACATGGTGTTGTGCTGACATCATTCCTCCACAGCCAAGCACATTCATTACAGCTTAATTTCTAAGGTGACCTTTGCAACTTTTCACAACTACTCTCACAACATCTTGAGACATTTGTCAGGAGGGATTCTTTAGATCCATTTGTCAAAACCGCAGAAGAAAGTTCAGGGGAATGCATGACTTTGATAGGTACAGATTGTAAACACATTATCAGTTTTATTTCTTTGAAGCTAAAAAAAAAACTAGAGTATAGGACTATTTTTTTCAGAAGGTCCTCTGGAGGTCAGTCGTGCGGAATTCATTGCGTGCCATGAACATAGGCTCTAACATGACCACATCATGATGCGTCATCCTTCTACTGGCTGACGTATAATGCCCTTATTTCTACAAATGATCCACTTTCCAACTAAACCACCAGATTTAAAATGAATATCACTGCAGCTCTTGTATATCTCCAGAGAATAGAAGGTGAAAGTTTGAATAATCTACGATACTGTATCTGTAAAAACAAAATACGGTACTTCAATTTTTTGTCTATCTATTTATTTCAATTAGTCTTATTACCGGTATGTATCTAAGAATATCTCTCTGTGGTATAAGTTTGGAAAAAACGATGTTTGTCTGAAATTGAATAGACTTTCAACACTAGCTAAAATATTAACAACATTAAACCTAAAATATATGCTTCAAAGACACAACTGTGAATCACAACTGTGAATCATAATACTGTTTACATTCTCTGTTTACATTTATTAATACTGTTTACTTTTATTACTACTGCTTACATGTAACTACTACTGTTTACATTTACACTACTCTAATATCTACACCACTGCTGATACATATACAATGTGCTCTGAACGGTCTTATTTAGGGATGCCCAATGTGCCTTACTGCATATGCCACTTTTTGCCTCTATAACAACATCAACTACTACCTCATACATATACTGTGTACATTAACTCATACGCTGCTTTGCCACTTTGCAAATGTCAATGCTAGAAACCTTTAGTTTATTTTAGTTATACTTTTTATACTCTTTTTTTATACTAGTATGCAAAAACTCAGGACAGTATTATGTTCATTAAATGTTTAATGTTTTAGTTTTAGAGTTGGTGTAAATTTTCATACTCTTATTCCACTATGCAAAAAACTCAGGACAGTGTTAGTTTTACTATTTTATGCTTATGTCAATTATTATATGTTTCAGTGTTTCAATGTTTAGATGTTTACTGTTGCACCGAGGGACTGAGAGAAACGCAATTTCGGTCCTGTGTATGTCCTGTACAGTACATATTGCAGATCTGACAATAAAGTTGACTTTGACTTGACTTTGACTTTGAACTATACAGTAGTTTCTTTGTGCAACTAATGCAAATCATTGGATGCAGAAAATACATATGAATTTCAAAGAAAGTAGGTACAGTCAACAGGGTTTGGTAACATGGGTTAAATTACTGTATTAGCTTATCAAAAAGTCCAAATTTTTACCAAAGACTCAGCTTTATATGTTTGAGAGAATGTTGTTTTTGTGCATTTTAAGTTTTCATCTTGCCTGTACTTTTGAAAATCTTTGCCTCTGCGGCAGATTGCACTCTAGTCTTGCTTTCATTTTGTAGTGTGAGCTGTCTATTTTAGATAAATCCTTCCATCTATCACTCACAGATTTCATACCCCTCAGGCACAGCAGAAGAGGAGCGATATCTGCTGGTAGACTAAGAAGATTAAAGAGAATGTTTGTGACTGAAGCTGCTGTTTGGTCAGCAAACACTCTGGGGGCTACAGTAAGCTCAGAACAAATACAAAAGCAGGCAAATTACAGGGTTGAAAGGGATCATTTCATTCATTTGAACCCTTTTGACATCCGCATGTAATCCCACTTTTCCTATTACTGACACCTATGTGCATTTAATGCAAGTCTTCTCTGCTCTGTTAATCTTAGCAGCTGTCTGAACAGATTACAAGACACATTTATGAGACACTGTTTATTTTAGTTAATTTGAGTCTTATTTTACCAATGAGAAATAAAACACATCTAGAGTTTTGGTGCATTTATTATCAGTCACCTTCAAAGGCAAAATATCAATAATGTTTTTCGCTGTATGAGTGGAGTCAATCCAGTTTTAATCAATATCAACAAACACTAAAATATATGTTTTACAGATTTTGAGCTATATTTGGTGTGACAGTAGCCGAGAGTAATTTATAACAGATATTCTGAGCACTACAAATCATCTTTGCTTCAAACTTTAACAACAATTGTTACAGTCAACACTCTCTGCCTGTTAGCAAAATATCATGAACAACTGATGAATTTTAACACTTTCAGAAAGTGTTCTATGGGTGTACATATACAACTAGATTAATTTTAACAATAAAAATGGCCACCATTGCTAAATCACTTATGTGAGCACAAAAATTACTTTTGACTTTTTTTTTTTTTTCGGCTGCTCCCTTCTTCAGGGGTCGCCACAGTGAACTAACTCGCACAACGATTTGGCAATTATTGTTATGCCGGATGTCCTTCCTGATGCAGCCACAGACCACTGAGCTACCACAGCCCTCTGTGTGGAGCAGAGAGCTGCCATCTAGGAGGCACGGGGGAGCAGGTGGTGGGGGTTAAGAACCTTGCTCAAGGGCCCAGAGTGGGGCAAATGAAGGTGGAAGCAGGTGTGAGTGTTTCACCTTTCTTACCCACATTTTCATGTTGTCATGGAGAGTTGAACCGGCAACCTTCCGATCACAGGCCCACCTTTTCTAACTGCTGCACCACCACTCCTCTTCTGCACAAAAATGGCTATAACTCTGACGACCCGATCGTTAACTGGTACAGCAGGCAAAAGAGAGCAGAGTACTCCAGTTCTGGCCTCCCTTCACTGGCTCCTGGTTCACTTTCAAATTCATTTCAAATCCTTCTGTATGTTTTTAATATTTCAATATTTCTGCCCCCTCCTATCTCTCTGATCTGCTGCAGCCATACGTCCCACAGCGCTCTCTGAGGTCAGCAGACCAGATACTTTTATTGGTTCCAGGAACTCATTTTAAGCTCAGAGGTGATAGGGCCTTCTATGTTGCAGGTCCAAAACTGTAGAATGAGTTACCATTGCATGTCAGGCAGGCACTCTTTCTCACTGTTTTTAAGTCTTGTTTAAAAACCCACTTTTATTTCCTGGCTTTTGACACTGTTGGTGCTGATTTTAACTTTTGTGCATTCTGTAATGTTAAGTCATTTAGTTCTCATCTTACCTCTGTGGATCTTTGTATTTTTTGCTAAGTCCTTTGCTTGTTTTGTTTTGCTGTACAGCACTTTGGTCGGCCTTGTTGCTGTTTTAAGTCCTTTGAAAATAAAATGGAGTATGGTATGGTATGGTATGGTATGGTATGGTATGGTATGGTATGGTATGGTATGGTATGAGTGCTTAAACTTCTGATATCTGATTTTCAATTTCCCTTGTAAATAAAGCAGGTTACAGGCAGCCAAAGTGTGCTGGTTTCGTACATGGGATCAAACGGGTGATAAAACAGTGGTCACAACTCAGGCGAGAAGGTAAGATTGGTTAAAAAAAATTGTGGTGAACTATTTGTTTAACCATCTGTAAAAATAAAACAGCAAAAGTGGCTTTTTTACAGCTGGCCTTGTCACACATTTTTATCGCAGCATTTTCTTTAACAAACTCTCCAAATTGCACTCCTGCGACTGCATTTCAACGGGTGCGCAAGATACTCAATTGAAAGTAATGACTTGAGAATATAAATGCTTTGCACAGTGCTCCTGAAACAAATTAAACTATTAAAGACTGAAAAATGGTCTCTGAACATTACAAAGTCAGGCATTTCAATCAATTTTACTTTTCTTGCTGCTCAGTCCCTTTCAATTAATGCTCAGCAGCTAGTCCATCAATGTGTAAATAGATTAGACATTATTCATGTGAATGACTTTACTCTGTGTTCGTTGCTTGTGGACAAATTTAACAATGGTGAAGAGGAGATTCTACCTTGAGAACATCTTCATCACTGGTGCTGCAGTCTGTGTAGTCAGACACATCTGTGATTGCTCCATCTTCCTCCACAGCTACCGTCCTCACAGGCATCACCACCTTCTTTCCAGTCAGCACAGCTGTGTTCAGGATCTCTGTGTCCTGCAGAGAAAGAGGGATAAAAGGAGCTGTAACCAGACAAGAAAATAACCACACATCCAGTTGTTCGATGTAGTTTCACTTCATATTTTGTGTGATTCAGCTACCAGACAGGGAATATATTTTGAAGTTAGTGGCAACGGATGAAAGTTGAAGACGGTTGGAAACAAAGGTGATGAAGGGTAGCTTGCTGACCTTAGAAGTCCTGGAGTGATGAAAAGGCTATTCTCCCTTTGGGAAATTATGGATGAAGCTGAGTTAAGGCAAGGTGGTGACTGGGCCAGCACATGAAGGGTAGAGCTAATCTTGGATTTCTCTGCACAAACGTATTCCTCTGGGGGAAGCTGCGTTAGTTCAAACATGGCCGAACAACCATGGACACAGGATGAAAATAACTCGTACATGTATGCAGTGTCGTCTGAAGTGTCCTTGTCCTTCAGCAGTGGATGCATGGGTCTGTGCGCCTTGGATAGCAGGCATCATTGACCCAAACATTTACAAATAGCTGCATAGAAGGACAATTTTGAATTTAGGGGTTTTAGATTGCTTGTGTGAGTATAAACATAAAAGTGGGCTGGATATGATGTACTGTATCTTTGAAATGAAAGTCCTTAACTCTAGTTCATACATTCTGGTTTACCTCTGACTTTTAAATTTAACCAACTACATGAAAAGCTAATAATCTACAGTTTTATGATTGAAGTGAGTGGAAAAAAAATCTGACTCACTCTTGAATTTTCTTCAGCCAAAAGATGAACATTTTTAAACTTTCTACTGTATTGTCATTAATGGAAGCAGACTACTAGTCATTACTGTAAATGGTAAATGGACAGTACTTATATAACACCTTTCCATCAAATCAAGATACTCAAAGTGCTTTACACTACAATCTGTGCCTCATTTACCCATTCACACAGCACTCTACTAGATCTCTACAAAGCTAATTGAACAAATCATTCTAAAGACAAAAAGAGCTTTAGCTCACATTCATACACCAATGTGTATCAGTGACTGACTGATAAGGGAACTGAAAGTTATGCACCATAACTCATGTTCCCTGAAGGAAGGAACGAGGTGCAACACAGTTGGCCCTTTTCAATGCCAAAGCTCGGTGAAGTGCACTTGGAGATAGATGGATGGGCGCTAGCATCTTAAGTACCCAGAGGGCGGGGCCTCTGCCACACATTGGAGGTGATGAGGGGTTCAGTGGCTTGCCCTGGGGCTCTTCGGCATGTGACTGCTGGTGGATTCAAACCCCCAACTCTTGTATTGGAGGACGACTGCTCTAACCACTCAGCCACAGCCGCCCCATTGTCCAAGGTTAGCCATTACAATCTTAAATATAATTCAAAGAAATGAGCCAAAGGTGGCATGGTGGTGAAGTTGGTAGAGCTGCAGCCTCGAAGCAAGCAAGTTGCCGGTTCACATCCCAGCTGGGGGGCCTTTCTGGGTTGAGTTTGCATGTTCTGTCTGTGCATACATGGGTTTTCTCCAGGTACTCTGGTTTCCTCCCACACACAAAAACATGCATGTTAGTCTTATTGATAACTCTAAATTGTTCCTAGGTGAGAGAGAGAGAGAGAGAGAGAGA